>JANTQH010000250.1:0-26278 GCA_032988465.1 Onygenales sp. PD_10
GCAGTGGGATCACGTCAGTGATTAATTCCTTTTTGTTTTTCAAAAAAAAAAAAAAGAAGAAAAAAAAAAAAAAAAAAAAGTAACTTTCTCAATTTAGAATAAAAGGAAAAAGGGGGAGGGAAATAAAACTGCAACTATCTTCCCTCCTTCCCCCTCTCCCTTCCTTTGCAAACTAAAAGTTAAATACATACATTACCTACAATAACTTGAAAAAAAAAAAAATGGAATGAAGAAAGAAAGAACAAACAAATAGCAAAAAAAAAAACTATCCTTAAATGCAAGCAGATAACACACACACACACACAACAAAAAAATTAAAAAGAAAAAAAAACGCCTACCCCTACCCAGTCAACTGAGGGAGAACAGAAATAGAAATAGAAATAGATAGGAAAGCAAGCAAGCAAAGTAAAGGGAGATGAGCAAAACAATTAATTCCAGCATGCGAGCAGATGCAAGGGAACTAGGTAGGTAGGTAGATAGGAAAAAGAAGATGTAACTATCCCTTGCAGGAATATATAAAAGTCTCCGGGGGAAATAATAGACTGATATTGTGGATAGGAGGAGGAGGAGGAGGGAAGGGGTGATGGGGATAATGATGAGTCAAGTCGGTAATAAATAGGAAAAGGAGAAGCAGGCAATGAAGTGAGTAGACGGGGAGAGGCAGTGTGGGCCTCCATAGCTAAAAGAACGGATAGAAATGCATCTTGGTAGAGACGGGGGTTGGGAAGTTGGGTTAGGGACATAAACATGATAACTTGTAAGGAGACAAACCAAGTATATAACTAGCAAATCCATCTAATAAAATCCATCCATGATAAAAAGGCGAGTTTTCGAGGTAAATAAGAGGATATTTTTTTTGTTTCACCAGACTTTGCCCTTTTTTGTAAGCTTTTTGGGAAGTGCTTCGTTTTCTCCACTTTTGATTCTCTTTGATCTTTTTATTGCTGATGCTGGTGGGCTTTGTAAACGATCGCGTGAGGTTCCGTATCGATGATCCTCGAGGGGGCTATGCAATGATGGTGGACAACGAAATAACAGAATGCTCAAAATCGTGGCCACTCATTTCGATTTCGTCAGCTTCGGGGGGGACTTGGTGTCATATTCTGCCCTGCGCATAATCTCTTCCACAGGACCCAGGAGTCTCTTAAACCCATCTCTCCCCAGCTGAGCAACCTTGACCTCCGTCTTGGCGACGACGCTGGCGGCTCTGGGTTTATCATCGAGCAAAGCCAGCTCACCAAAGTAATCGCCCCGCTTGTAGTGCTTGACAGGGCCTTCTATTCCCTGCTTGAAGGCATCCGCTTCTCCTGATTCGAGGAGGTAGAATGTGTTCCCGGGATCCCCCTCAGCGATGATGGTGGACCCGGCCGGGTGCTTGACGGTGTCCAGAGCATCTGCGATCTTGGACCGTTCATAGGGCTTCAACGATGCAAGCAAGGGCACCTCTTCCAAGAAAGCTTCGTACATGCGGCGTCGCTGGAAGGCGGAGTCCATGAGGATACGACGGAAGGTGACGCGATCCAAGGCCCAGAGCGTCGACTTGGGCTCTGTAGACACGACGGTGGCGGCGCGGGGGGCGTTGTACATCAAGGCCAGTTCTCCAAAGGAACCGCCCGGACCGATAGTGTTGACTTTGGAGCCCATACCCGCCGCACCGGGCTGGACCGAGCCGGCGGGGTTGATGAAGACGTCAAAGGAGCCGTCCTCGACGATGTAGAAGAAATCGCCGGCATCGCCCTGGGTGATGACCTTGATATCCTTGGCGGGGATGGGTTTCTCGACGAGGGCATCGAGCACGGTCTTGGACTGGTCGTCGTCGAGGTGGGAGAAGAGGAAGTTGTTGCTGACGGCGGTCTGCAGCCTGGCCAATTGCTCTGGGGTCTTGGGATGGAAGGGCGGGACCCACGAGTCGGAGCCGGAGTTGGAGGGGTTGAGGGATTCGGCGGAGACGGAGGTGCGGCGGCCCAGGGCGTAGTTGTTGGGGAAACCGGACTCGGGGGCCGCGGGGGGGCGGAAGGCAGCGGGGGCGTGGTCGTCCTGGGGCAGGCCGGAGAAGGGGTTTCTGCTGAAGGGGTCAGGGCGGGTTGACGGGGGGATGAGGGCGGAGGAGGAGGAGGAGGAGGAGGAGGAGGCGGGATAGCGGGCTTGCCTGGCATTGAAGGAGGGGTCGGTGGGGGAGGAGACGGGCTCGTCCTCCTCGTCTATCTTGGAGACGGCGGCGGGGCCACCGAAGGGGTTGGGCCCCTGGAAGAGGTTCTGAGCCATGGCGATGGGGGGGGGGTAGGGTGTGAGAGGAGGGGATTGGGGGTTGGTGGTGGGAGGAGAGAGAGAGGAGAGAGGAGAGAAGAGAGAAGCAAAGACGAGAGAGAAGAGGGGCAGGGCAGCGGTGATTGGCGACAGACAGCAGAGTATGGGATATTCCAGCCATTAACTATTATTTAATTGTTTAATTGTTTAACTGTTTAACTGTTTAACTAAATATTGCGGGGTAGCCACTCTTAGCTATTCCTGTTATAACTATTCCTGTTATTAGTATCCTACCTATCCTCAAGTTCCTGTCTATCCCGGTGTTCCAGCAGTTTTCCAGAACACCGCCCGCATTCTAGAAACAGCCCAACCACACCGTTTATTATTGCTATTCCTATCCCAGCTATTGATAATTCCAGCTGAGACTGAGGTTAGAATACCACCCAATATCCCAATTAAATATAGAATAGAATAGAATAGTGGCCGTGGTGGGGTCTCTGAACCGTGGACTGACAGCTGTTTGCCACTTGGTTTGTCTTCTTCTTTTTGCAATCCGAAATTATCCCATCTCCAATCCTCCATCCCGATCAATTGACAATTGGCTTCGCTACTCACTGCCCCCACCAGCAAAGAACACGAAATACAAACACGAAATACAACCATGGGCAAGAACAAGCACAAGGGCCGCAAGCCAGCCCGGCCGCCCGGTGCCACCAAGACGCCCACCGTCACACACACGTTCCAATGGTGAGTGGGATTTTGTCTTTTCTTCTGACGATCATAACTACGGCCTTTGGACCAGCTTGGCCTGCAGATATTACCCCTCGCATTGTCCATTGCTAACTACTACTAACTAAATACTCCAGGCCACACACCACGCCCGCCGAGGTCGTCGTGACCGGCACCTTTGATAACTGGCAGCGCTCCGTCAGGCTGGACAGGACCGAACAGGGCTTCTCCAAGGACGTCGCGCTGCCCGTCACGCCCAAGATCCTCTACAAGGTATGGAATATTTGTTCATTTCGTTTGTGTGGCTGTGGTACAGAAAAGCACCATGTAGTTACCGGCTAGTACGTCATTATTCGCCATCGCCATGGATGTGGTTGTGATTGTTACCGCTAGCTATTAGTTAGTGACTTGCTTGCTCGCCCGGCCGCGGTGCGTGGCCAAGTACCGCGCGATGCCCACTTGTCTCCTGTCTCCTGTCTCCTCTCTCCTCTCTGCTATCCCATATTGTCTGCTGGCTGACCGCTGTGTGACATCCCCAGTTTGTCGTCGACGGTGCCTGGAAGATAGACCCCTCCGCCCTGCAAGAGGACGACGGCCATAATAACACGAACAACGTCCTTCTGCGCCAGCACATCAGACAGCTCCCCTCTGCCACTGTCCCCTCCGCCCCCGATACTGCAGCCCGAGCAGCAGTCATGTCTGGAGTCACACCAGAGGCTACCACTGCCGCCCTGGCCGCTGCCGTTCCCAAGGAGTCGGACAAGGCTCCCGAAGCTGCCGCCATCTCCTCTGCTGCCCCCGAGTCGACCACTGCTGCCCTCGCCGCCGCTGTCCCGCTCCAAGACAAACCAGAGGAAACCCCAGGGACCTTCCCTGAGACACCCGCCAAGGAGCCAGAGCAGCTCTCTGTCAACCCCATCCCTGCATCAGAGGGCATCGGCAACCCGGTGCAGACCAAACCGGGCGAGCCAGTGCCTGAACCCAGCACCATCACCACAAACACCGTCGCTTCCACCGCCACCACCGATAAGGCCGGCTACGACAAGGACGCCAGTGCGCCTGGCTTCACCGAAGAAGCCGTCACCACCCTGCCCGTAAAGAACCAAATCGTGAACGGTGCCGCGGAGCCGCACATCCAATCCGCCGCCCCCACGTCCACCACCGCCGCCCTTGCCGCCGCCGTGCCACTCGAAAGCGCCAAGGACGTCCCCGAGCCCGTCAAGGACTCCATCACCGCAGCTCACAAGTCACCCGAAGCCGCCGGCGTCCCCGAAGCCGTCAAGGAGAAGAAACAAGTCGAGCAGGAACTGCTCCACGATATAAAACCCGCCCCAGCCACCTCGCCCGAACCCGCCACCGTGCCCGCCGTGGTGACCAAATCCATCGCCGAAGCCCACAAGGAGCCCGAGGCCGAGGCCGTCCCGGAAGCCGTCGAGGAGAAGAAGGAGGTCGAGCAGGAGCTGCTGAAGGATGTAAAACCCAGCGAGGCCGCGGGAGAGCCTGCTCCCACAGTCACGGCGGAGACATCCCCTACCGCCCCCGCCGCCACGCCCGCTGCTGCCGCAGTCCCCGCCCCCGCGAGAGTGCAGGAGAGATCCATCTCGCCGAAATCCAGAGAACCCCTGGCCGCTGCCGCTGCCCCTACTGAAGAGCCGGCCGTCACCACCACCACGGGACCCGAAACAGCCACTGCGCCTGCGCCTGCGCAACAACAACAACAACCCGCTGCTGCCGCTGCTCCAGCTGCTCCTGCTGCTGCGCCCGCGGAGACCGCAAAGCCAGAAGCCGAGCAGGCGAAGGACAAGGCGAGGAAGAAGAAGAATAGGGCTAGTGCGCTGTTTTCGAAGATTAAGGAGAAGTTTAAGTAGATGGTGGTTTGTTTGGTAATGATTGGGTGATTGCTACATACATACATAGGGTGGGATGGATTCAAGATGGAAAGGGGGTGGAATGGGAATGTGTGGGAGTGGGAGTGGGTGGGAGTGGGAGTGGGAGGCAGTATACCCTATTTTTCTCTTTTTTCTCTTTCTTCTTCTCTTTTAATTTGGCAAAGGCCCCATATAAGTTAAGTTTAGTTAAGGTAGTTAGTTAGTTAGTTAGTTAAACTATTCAAAGTCAGTTTGTTTTTGTTTCAACTTGAAAGGTTTCTTCTTTTTGTGAGTTTTCATTGTCATCTTTTTTTTTAAAGCTGAATAAATATTAATCTATCTACCTATCTACCCATTCCCCAATTCATTTCATTAATCAGATCCATAGGTAGATAACTACTCTATAGGTAGGTAGGTAGGTAAACCCACCAGCTTGACTCACTCACTAGCATGTGACCTGATGCATATGCATATGCATAGATACTATACAACATGCATGTAACATTCCAGAAAGTTTTAAAAAAGACAAGGTAGTGAAGTAAAAGTTTCAGCCATAATCATATCAGGTAACTAACTAGTAGTTATTTAGTTATTTAGTTAGTAATTTGTCAAAGGTAGTACTTCATAACTAGGCCAAGTTTCTAATACTATATAAAAGAGAAAGGAAATAGATAGATACTAGTACAGGTCTTCTTCCCTCTCCTGCATAACTTTATATATAAGATGATTATCTTCTTAGCTTGAGCTTAGGCTAGCTAGCCAGTTCATCAGTTTGCTTAAATCAAACTTAAAGCTTGGGTTTTTCTAACTACCCTTGCTGCGGCTGTTGAACGGGTTAGGTTAGAGAGCCTGGTTTTACTGGGGTTTCATGCAGGTTATATAAAATGTTAAGTCAAGGAAAGGCAGGGAGGACAATGTCCTACTTGATTACCTTGATTTTTGATATATTTTTTCCCTTTAAAAGGACAGAAGGGGAGACGATTGCAAATGGTTTAAGTTTTGAGAACCCAAAGGGAAGGGGATATTTGTTATCTTTTAACAGGTTGGATGGATGTGTAGTTACGAACAGAAGGGAAGGGCTGAAGCGTCAGTGAAACACTAAATAGTTCAGAGAGAATTATTAACTGAGAAGAAGCAAAAGCAAAATTCAATAGCAAAACAGTCAAGTTGGTTAAAACTAAAATGCTTATTTCTTTTCAGTTTCCTCTTTTTCTTTTACTTTGCTTCTCTTCTCTTTTCTATTTTTTATAAAGAGAAAATTTGGAATTCGACAATTCAGCAAAACTTCTCTTATAAAATCAAGGTCATCTCTTTCTCCCCATTATATTAACCACGTTCTTGAAAGATCCGCACGGCCGGACGCCGCCTTGCATAGTTATATAGCTAGTTACAGGCAAGGCAGCATCCATCATTCATGACTTTGCCTTGACACGACATCCCAGCACCTAATCCTCTACTTTCCAACAGACAGACAGCCAGACAGCAGAAACGATGGCCCATCCAACACTCTCCCGATCCGCCCGGCTGAGCGTCATAATTGGCATCTCGTTCTCATTCTTCGTCATAGAAATTGGAGGTGAGTTACTAGTAGTTAACCGCTTAGTTACTTAGCCGCCTTCCTCCCTCCCCCTTCCCTACAGCTCTGCGCGGTTGGAATGCGAACTTATTAACTTGTTAACTTATACAAACCACAGTTGGATTCTACACGCGCTCTCTAGCTCTCGTTGCCGATGCCTTTCATTACGTATGTCATGTCCACCAATAACTCTCTTCTAATGCCGCCCTCACCCCCCATACTATATCGAGAAAAGAACAACATCCACCTCATACTAACAACATCCCAACCCCAGTTAAACGACCTAATCGGCTTCATCGTCGCCCTCGTAGCCCTCAAGGTAAATCCATTCCCCATTCATTACCCATCCAAACCAAGAAATCCATGATATATACATACATACCCAACTGACGCCAATTGTAAACTACCATAGGTCTCCGAAAAACCCGACTCAACCCCCAGCACGCTGACGTTCGGCTGGCAGCGTTCGCAGCTGCTAGGCGCGTTCTTCAATGGCGTGTTTCTGCTGGCGCTGGGCGTGAGTATTCTGCTGCAGTCTATTGAGCGGTTTGTGTCGTTGGAGAGTATGTCTATTTTTTATCTAGCTAACTACTACTTGCCCTGAGGGAGGACTACGAATGGGCATGGTATTTTGGGATCTTCTGGCTAATATGTATATGATATATAGGGGTTGAGAATCCGAAACTCGTGCTTATTGTTGGCTGTGTTGGGTTTACGTTGAATATCATTTCTGCGTTCTTTTTGCATGGTATGTTAGTTGTTGTCATATCACCCCCTTTTCCGGATTGCTTGATATTGACCACACATCATCAGAACACGGCCATGACCACCACGGCCACCACCACGGCCATGGTAATAGCGACACAGAGCATGACGAGATGCCTACGGAATTCGACAATGTATGTTTCATCATTCACACCCACACCCACACTCCCCCTTTCCTAAACCAAAACCAAATTCTCCAAAACTAACCCTGGGCAGCTCGCAACCGCCCACGAAAACCACCGGCACACAAACAACTCCAACCCCGTGAAAAAATCCTACGACCTAGGCGTCATGGGCGTGCTGCTGCACGTAGTCGGAGACGCAATCAACAACATCGGCGTCATCATCGCTGCCCTGGTCATCTGGCTGGCTAATTACGAGGGGAGATTCTACGCTGATCCCGGTGTTAGTGTTGGGATTGCGTTGTTGATTTTGGCTTCTGCTATTCCGCTTGGTAGGGTTCCCCCCCCTTCATTTTTATTGTATCGTGGTATATGATATGAAAAGTGGTATCTTACCAATGACCCCTTCTTCTAACGCATGAGCAATAGTAAAAAACAGCGGCTCCATCCTCCTCGAAAGCGTCCCGCTCGGCGTAAATCTCGACGACGTCCAACACGATTTAGAAACTGTACCTCACCCCCCCCCCCCCCCCCCCCCCCCCCTTTTTTTTTCTTTTTCTTTTTTTTTCCTCCCCTCATTACTAACCCCCAACTAGATCCCCGGCATCCTCTCCATCCACGAACTGCACGCCTGGCGCCTAAACCAAAACAAAGCCATCGCCTCCGCGCACGTCGTCACCTCCGACTCATCCCTGGCAAACTTCATGGCCCGCGCGCAGCGCATCGGCGAGTGTCTGCACGCGTATGGGATCCATTCGGTAACGCTGCAGCCGGAGTTGGCGTCGGCGACGTCGGCGTCGGCGTCGGCGTCTTCGGGGGTTAGTGTTAGTGTTGTGGAGAATCCGGAGGAGGATGTGGGAAGTGGGAATGGGAATGGGGAGGCGCGGGGGGCTGTGGCTGGGTTGAGGTTGAGGAGGGAGGAGGGGAGGGATGCGATGTGTAAGATTGTTTGTCGGAGTGGGTGTGAGGCGTTGACTTGTTGTGGGTAGGATATGATGATGATAGGGGAGGAGGGTTTGTTTGAGGGATAGGGGTGTATTTTGGGGCGAGGAGTGGGGTTAGGGGGTAGGGTATGAATAATGGCGTTATGCAGTTTTAAGTCGAAAGGGGGGAAACCAGGCGCTGGATTATATATAGTTACGTCGGTGTTTGGTACCCTTGTCTCTTTTTTTTCCATCTTTTTCTATCTCTTTTTTTTTTCTATCTCTTTTAAACTATGCTAGATCCCTTTTCTGTATTTTGTTCCTTACTATATAATTAATTACAAGAAGTATTCATCCACAATGCATGTACTTTTTTAAGTCTATTAATGCTAGTTGAATTATCATCTCTACAAGCAGAATAGTACTACCCTACTTAAGCTTACTTTTCTGCATGCAGACCTTCTGCTCCCCTCCCTCCCTTTCATCTCTATTCTTCCTACCCCTTTAACCACTCATATCACTCTTCTTTTTATATTTACTGAAATCTTTCTTTTATATACCACCACTACCTCTCTTCTCTATATGGAATAGTATCAGGCTTCCTACTACTTACTAGTACTTTTCCTATTACTCAATAGATGGCGGAAAGACTATTCTAGCCTATATTAAAGTGAGACTTATTTCCCTTTAGTCTTTGCAGACTGCAAGGTCGCTAGGAACCAACACTGGGCAGCCATACTGGAATTTATAGGTCTTTGACAGAGTGGAAGAAAAAAGTAACCATTTAAACACCATAACTTTTGCTTTTCTACTCCGTACATGTTTCCACCATGTTTCCACTCCAGGGCTGTGCTTCTACCATTCCACAAGTGGTTAGTGTGTTCAAATGGTTGAAGTGGGCAGAAACGGGAGTCACATGACATTGTTTGTTTTTGCACCAAACCATAACTACTACTACTTGCTTCACCCTTTGGCAACCCATTATCTGCTTCATGCAAACCTCTTCATCAATCCCCCTTAATCCCACGGAATCAGAGAGAACACTAGCTTATTGAATTTCTTTTATATGTTCACCTGCAATTCCCTTATCAACTCTCAAAGCTTTGAACAATGGTATTACAAGGTTTGCTGAACCAAAACCCTATCACATGAACTGATGCTGATGCCAACTTTGTTCCTGCTAGACTTGAAAACCATCATTCTTCACGCTCGGTTTAAAATAGCTCAGTCAATCTTTGGATCCCTAGGTTCAACTGTTGTTAAGGTCAGCCGGAAATATGTTATTAAAGGGCCGTGCAAGCTCCCAGAACTTGAAGCTCTTCTCTACATCTCAGAGCACACCACCATTCCAGTCCCTCGAGTTCGGTATACCTACAATGGACCGGGAGGCATATATATTATGATGGATTACATTCAAGGCACAGATCTGGAGACTCTGTGGATGCGCGACCTGAAACCCAAGGAAAAGGAAATCATCATTAATGATATTACGGCTATCTTAACCCAACTTCGAACACTTCGTCCTTTCAAAGAAGGAGTGGTCGCATCCGCGAATGGTGGTGCCGTTCTTGATTACCGTATCGGGAGCCAACTAGTCGGCCCGTTTCAGTCGCATTCCACCTTCCACTCATTTCTACGGGGTGGTGTTCCACTGGAAACCACAACTAAGGTTTTTGGGGAAGAAATTACATCCTGTCATAGCAAAAATTACCGGACGTTCTTCTCGCATTCAGATTTAGCTCCGCGGAATATTATCATTCGCAATGGCAGAATTGTGGGAGTTGTTGACTGGGCACTTGCAGGCTGGTACCCGGAGTATTGGGATCTAACAAAGGCATATTACACTTCATTCAAGGTGCCAGACTGGCCCGAGAGCATCAAGCTTAAGTTTCCTTCATATGCGGACGAGCTCGTGGCAGAACGCCTTCTCTGGAGACTCTACGATGAACCAGGAAATGTTTCGGGCAACTAGCTTGTCTCTTTATAATCACAAACATTTCTTGGACTAGGGTTCGCCATGCATTGATTGGCATAATCCAATATCCAGACTTTGAATTTTCCAATATCAAAGTTCGGTATCACCGATGCATTTTGTAGGATGGATAGGGCATTCCAAACCCAATGGCGACACCTTTCTCCTGATTCCTTATCCGGCAGTGCAACTCCCCTGAGGATGCTTTCGAGGTCGCTTTTAGTCGTTTGCGGAGGAACTTTTCCAATCATGACTCGACCGATTAACCGTCCACTCTCCAACGGATTCACATCGTTCTTAATCCTAAAGAACCAATCTCTTTCCGGGTTCAGGTCTTGTCCCGTTTCGCTATCCAACCGAACGCCGTCCGAAACGTCGTATGCCGTGTTGTCGCAGCCGTTGGACTTCTTAGGTGCCAACAAAACTCCCCAGTGGTATGCGCCGTACATCTTGCGTATTCCCTCTCGAAGAGACATTTCATCTCGGTGGTGGATAGAGATATATAGGCGCTTTTTATTGCTCATACCTGCACCGCAGCGTTCAAATTCATTAGAATCATGTTTGCACTCTAGTTAAAGGGCCATTTCTTACTGTTGATGTCTGAGGGATGGAAGAGCTATAGGGCACAGTTAGGAGTTTACCAGCTCGAGGGCATATCACCGTGACACTGATCGAATGCCAGGGTGGTATGATAGTACTTATGGAACAGCAACATAGGACCATTGTCAGGGAGGTGGCTTGCCCTTTACCAATACCAGCTGGCCAAGCAGCACATGTCATGATAGACGCAGGCAACAACCCAACAGCACTGATGTTGCGGCCAAGAGTAACAAGGGACACTGCCACGTCAAAGCTGCTTGGCCTCAACCGTCATAATACCAGCATCCTTGATTGGAGCCAACATCCGGAGTACGCTGGCATGGGTGTTTCCCCAAGGAAGACGACATAGGAGAATGGGCTTGGCTCTGAAACCACAAACACCTACTCGTGCATGGAGATTTGGCTCGCTTCGGTGGGGGTGTGGTAGGATACGGAGCTATATCACCCTATAATGTGTTTGATATGCTGTTATCCTTGTCCCCTGGTAAATTCTACTGACCCTCGCACTGAAATTTAGCATTAACATCCCTCATTTTCCCATACTAGATCTATCACAAAAATCTTGCCCTTGCAACATCCATCCCCACAAGAGTTACGAATGGAAGACCACCATGCTGTACTTATCTGTGAGGGTCTTCTGATGCCACCCAATCACACTGCCAACATGTGTCCCTATGGCAGTTAAAAGTGCTACGTAACAACATTCTTTGAGTCATTTCTGTCTTTACTTGACCGGAGTATCATACAGTGTTGATCGTTCCTCGCTTGGAAGAGGGTACGACGCCCCAAACTGGCCAAATAGTTATCAAAAGTATGTCAACCAAACCTGTGAAACCATGATGAAGGGTAATTGCCACTGACCACCATAGCAATGCTCCGAATATCAACTTTATTGTCCCAATTCATCTTGAGAATAACCTCCGGTGCCTGGTAGACATTTGGTATAATATCTTGCCCTCTGTGGTTTTTGTCTGCGAATCTGGCCGCGCCAAAATTGGTTACAACAGGTAGCCACCGTGTACGGGGGATCATACGCCGACTGTTATAAATGACACGATCACCGAGAACCTTTCTCGGAGCGCGTTTTCAACTCAGCTTTTTCGAATACTGAGAACATACTAGGATCATCAATCTCAAGGAGCATGTTTCTGGATCGGAGTGTTGACTGAATGTAAGAAGTCAAGCCTAGCAAGGATTTGGCGTAATGGAGGCTTCAAAAATTGTATGGTCAGAGCCCTGGTAGGCCGAAGATCAAGCATCTATTTCTAACTCAGTCCCAATGGTTGTTGAACAAGGCGTATGTAAGTGCCATGTGGGCCGACCACTTCGAATGAGTCGTATAGTTTTTGAAAGAGATTTTTGCCAGGATAGCCAGATTTAGCTTGAACGGAATTGAGATGGCTGTAGATTCTAATCTCAAGGCTTGGTTTTGAGGAAACACAAAACTTCAGTAGTTACTAGTTACATGTGAGTAATGGGAATCGAAATTCAGCATTGTGGACTTATTCGGGACTGCAACAACATGGTAGATAACTGTACGCACTGGAGATCACGGCAGAGCCATAAAGTCGATGTCACTCCGTATCCTAGTTTCCGGACAATTTGATAGTATCCGTTGTTGCAAATCTTGCATATTCGGGCACTTATATGTGGGAGGCGTTTCTTCCTCGATCTTCCCGGAGAAATCAGACAAGTCAAATCTAGAGCGTGGAAATGTGACAGGAGATATTAGTTGAGATAACTTCACTCTGAGAGTTACATTAAATCGCCATGGAATCTGGATAGTGAGGTAGAGAATGGAGCCCGCGCATATCGTCGACACGCCAGAGATAATTGAGCAGCCATGTCACGAAGAGCATTCTAAACTGGCTTCTTTTTTTTTTTTTTTTTTTTATGACTGAGAGATTTTGTGGCATATTTATGCTCTGATATTGCTGATAGAATTGGTTGCTGTGGCTCGTTATCGGAACGGACTCCTATTTCCTCTGGCTAGTCAGTAACTACTTATATTCTCAACCTCAAGGGACGCCGGAGCAATGATAAAATGGCAACATGATGACTTCTCTCTCGCTTTCTATAACTAACCCAAGTTGACATCATATGACAGCAAACAGCTCGGCGCCGATGCGATGCCAACTCTTAAATATTTGGGCTGCTCTCTCTATCTTATCCGATAACGTATTGCCCTGCGGAGAGTGTGTTAGGTGGGTCGTCCATGCGTACAAAATCCTAAGACGGCCAATAATATGTTAGCGAGGGTTTAACTAAGTTAACTTTAACTTTCAACCAGGTATTTTAATAGTCTTCTGCGTTTCACTCTCCGATGTCGTTCCAACTTCGTCCGTCCAAGCTGCATAGCTCAACTTCGCCATGGCCCAGAAAAACATTGTGGTGATCGGGTACGTTTACTCACACAACATATCCCCCCCGATATCTATGGCAATCCATTTTCTAAACTTACGGTAACTAGTGCAGGAGTTGCCGGGCTGACAACAGCTCTTCTCCTGTCAAAGAAGAGCGGCTACAAGATCGTGGTTGCAGCAAAGCATATGCCCGGAGACTACGATATCGAATACGCATCACCATGGGCCGGTGCCAACTACATGCCGTAGGTTCAGCCAAGAACAACTGCCCCAGATCTCATGAGTTATCAGTATTCTAAATCGCGACATCAGTGTTTCGCTGGGCGGAACCGAGGCCGCAGAATGGGACAAGAACACCTGGCACCCTCTAGCAAACCTCGCGAAAAACCACCCGGAGGCGGGTGTACATTTCCAAGGTAAATAATTGGACCATGATTTTTTGTTACTAGTAGACCTTGCAAAAGGGTTAACTCTTTCTTTCCCTCATGCCAGAGTGTGAAATTCACAAGCGCACAAAGGACAAGGACTCAGCGACTGCCGCCTGGTTCGCCGAGCTGTTGTCTCCTAACCCCTGGTTCTCCAAGGTTGTTCCCAACGTGAGCATCCCCCCCAAATGGAACTTTACTCCACATATGAAATTAAACCCATCTACAGTTCCGATCTCTTCCAAAGGAATCTCTCAGTCCCGGCTTTGATGCAGCCACAGTCTTTACCTCAGTGTGCATCAACACCGCCATATATCTTCCCTGGCTAGTCTCGCAATGCCTAGCGAACGGGGTTATTTTCAAGCGAGGGATTTTCAAGCATGTTCTCGACGCCACCTCTTCTGACGTCCACCCAAGCGGAAATGCCGACCTGGTGGTGAATTGCACCGGGCTGATGGCCTCAAAGCTGGGCGGCGTGGAGGACAGCGCTGTATATCCCGCACGCGGCCAGATTGTGATCGTGCGCAACGATGCAGGGAAAATGATGGATGTTTCCGGGACAGACGACGGGAGTGACGAGGCATGCTACGTGATGACGAGGGCGGCTGGTGGAGGCACCATTCTAGGCGGCTCGTACCAGGTAGGGAACTGGGAGTCTCAGCCGGACCCCAATCTCGCGATTCGAATCATGAAACGCGCCGTCAAGCTGTGTCCGGCTTTGACGGGTGGGAAGGGCATTGAGCACCTGGATATTATCCGGCATGGGGTCGGGCTAAGGCCTGTTCGTGAGGGAGGCACCCGGATTGAAAAGGAGCGGATTGGAGGCACTTGGGTGGTTCATAACTATGGTGCTGGCGGGGCGGGGTATCAGTCCTCGTATGGATGTGCGCAGGCTGCTGTGGATTTAATCGAGGAGGCTTGTGGTGTCCGATCTAGACTTTAGAGGTTATGCGTGGATTGTGGGAGTTGATTTGGGAATTTTTTTTACGATGACATTGGTTGTTCATACCAGCGTAGCTCGGCAGCCTCAGGGTTGCCGATGTCGGTTTCCTCAAATTCAAAGCTTGGATAACAAATAAAATATGATACACTCTCACATTTCTTTAAAGCAATTATTGACTATCAGTTGTGCTGGATTGTGAGAATTCGTGCCGCCCGCGATCACTCTCTCTTACGCCTACACAATTTCCTTATTTCCCTTTTGGGTAAGCAACCCGAGCAGGCCTCCCGTAGAAGAGACGATCGCATCGGCATCTCACCTATATACCCGATCGGAAGAGCCTTCGGACCACAGCTATATTAGCTGGAATTGGCAATATCGTTCAAGCCCCTGCTTCAAATTTAGAAAAGGTCATGACATTGAGCTTGTGAGCTAGTTAGGTCAAACTTAACATATTTACTTACAACTTTCTAGTAACTACTTGGGGCGGCTGAGTTCAACCCCAAATAAAATATTATAAACCACCCTCCCTTACCATGCCACCTCTGCTAGCAGGAGTTGCAAAGTCACTGTCGGAGACAAAAGTCATCCTCGGAAACGGCGGCCTCCGCATTTCCGTTCCAATCGTTCGATACATGAGCATTGGGAACCCGGAATGGGGCGAGATTGGTTATAGGACAAAAATCCTGAGATATCGACGGGGTCGTTCCAGAGGGTTAGTTGTTTTGGCCTTGAAGTTTGGCCTGGGAATAACCTATATAGAAACGAGCTGATGCGATGTTTTCCACAGGTGCGGAGTGCATGGGAGCTCCTGAAAAACAAGGGCAAATGATACTGCTTTGGCTGCAAGTATGAGAGGATTAAGAGAGTATGGGGTCGGTACGAGGTTGACTCTTGGTTGATGAAGGCAGGAGGATGTTCTTCATCGACCACCACAGATGCAAAGACGAGGGCGGACAACTTTTGCGAGATGTTGAAAAAAATGCGAGAAGAAAAAGCATGCCAGGCGGAAGAAGAAAAGAAGACCGATGAGAGACGGAGACAACAAGAGGAAGAAGCGAAGAAGAAAGCAGAGAGAGTTGAAAGCGCCCATTGGGGGCTGCGCCCCGATGGGATTTCAATTTCATAGGAGAGATGCTCGACGAGATGGAGAGGGAGATGAATGGCGGTGACCAGCCAAAGTTCAGCAACAAACCATCTCGGGCCCGCCTTGGACCAAAACCCTAGTTGACGCTGGGGTTGCCGGGACAAATCCTGGTGGGCACCCCTTTATGGTGCAGGTACGGAGTACTTGTGCATACAGCCATAGATTCCGCCAGCACGATGCTACAAATATCCCCTCTGTGATGTGTACCCTGTACTGAGTTTGGTTCTGCGTGCTGGCTTGGTTTTGCTGCCTGCGCCTTGTCTAGTCTTCTTGAGTGTTTCGTTCCTATTTGCTGGATAGGTAGTAGGCGTTTCACTTGGACTCCGATTTTTGTCATTCACTGGTTGGTTGGTATGGTCTTTCTCCTCAGATCTTGTCTCTTCAGATTTTGCTATTTTCCTTTCTTTTTTCCAACCCGTGTTTCGCTGTCCATTTTAAGCTTGTCTCTCTTCCTCATGTCCCGCACTTCCGTCTGGGTGCAGATAGAATAGTGGTTTCGATCTCTATCATAGGCTGACTCTGGAAAATTGAAGATATAAATGCCAGCCAGTCAAAGTGTATCACATCCTCAGCCCAGGATGAGAATTGGCCGCCCAGGCAGTGCTGCAGCATCAAAATTTCAGATCACCGTGCTCATGCAAGGTCAACTGGCACCAAGAATGGGTACAGATTATATACCGAAGCGGCGGCTTCATTCGCCGAGATGGGAACCGCCATTAGGCAGAGTCGAATAAACGACAATAGCAAGCATCCTCCTAGGCTTTGCCGAAGTTGAAAATGGAGGTTGAGGAGGGGTCTAATTAGGGTTAGCCTAACCCGATAAGGGGGGATTGACGCCAAGACACATCATCCGAATGAAGCTTGGTTGCCAAGGACGCATATGGCTATGTCAGAACCTTAAACCTTGGAAGCGAAATCGGAACAAGCCTCATCGCAACCTGCAACCTGACTTTGTCGCTTCTTCTGTTCAATATTCTTTTGATACCCAGATCTATGGCGATTCCTAGTTTCTATGTACGAAATGACTACGCCGGGAAATAGGACATTTCTAAGGGACAAGTCTAGGAAACGAGGAGGCACGTTTCGGTCCTCTATTCGCCGTCCTATGCACTCCTATCTGACGGCAGACAAGAGATTTTCTGTCCGTGCTGCTCTGGACATCTCATAGGTCGAGAGAGAACTGAGATACATATAGGGATCTTTGGTACCCTATGGATTTATCACACGCGAGTACCGCAGAATCCCCACAAGAACATGGCTGGGGAGGAATGAAGAGAGCAGTGACCCCTTTATTTCCCGCTCCAACGACAAATATAGAACCATGTTATTTTATATTTGCCATTGAGGTTCTTTTCATACCGAACATGCCCGATTATCCAAATCTGCCTTGGGCCATGCGCAGAGTGCAAGAAAATCTCCCGTCGAATCACTCTTCATGCTTCCAGATCTGTTTAACATCCTGCTCGTATTTCCAGGGCGGATTGCAAAAGCTTCTTGCCCATGTGGTCTGCCCCAGTCCACAACTCATGGTCCCAGAAACCATGAGCTTCTTCTCGCTATTATTCGTTTCTGTTTCGCCGTTGTCCGATTATCAGCCCCAAAGCTCTGTCGGAAAATAGCTTGTTCGGGCAGGTTGTCGTTTTTCGGTGTGCCGAAGAAGTATGTACCGCGCTTCTCGAGGGCGGCTGTTTTCTAATTCCGTATTATTAGAAAGGTACCAGTTGCTTAGCAGGCCTTTCCACGTTGCCTGTCTCGTCATAGGTTGACGTACATGCTAGTTGAGCAATGTGTCCGACCCATGGCACGGGTCAATAGTTTGCCCGATAGGGATACGATGTCCATCTATACATGTCTTAGAGCCAAGGAGTATGGCGACGCAAAGGGGTATATATGGGACCCATGGACCATGATATATTTAACCTCTATCCCTACTAATATCCCAAGAACAAGCAGCAGATCAAGCAGAGTGATATTTGATTCTATCTCTAAGCTGCAATACCAATCCCCCTTCTACTATCCCACCTTCCACCTCCCAGCCCATCATGTCGCTCTGGACCTCGATTCTAGCCGCCTTCGGCTTCAAAAAGTCCTACAACTTCATCCTCTTCTTCATAATGGCTGGCGGATTATTCGGCTTCACCCTGGCGCGGCTCGAATACCTCTCTATCGGCAACCGCTACAGAAAAGGCAGCGCCCCAGGTGAGTGGTTCTACCAACATGCCGGCTTCCGGCGAGTTGGCATAACACTGCACCTTGGCACCATCCTCCCCTGCGCGATCCTAGTCATCTTCCAATTCATTCCCGCCATCCGACACGCCGTGATCACTTTCCACCGGATAAACGGGTACATAATCATCGCGCTCTTCCTCGCCTCCAACGCCGGTGCACTAATGATAATCCGACACGCCTTTGGCGGCACCCTTGAGACCCAGCTGGGGCTTGGCCTGTTAGTGGTACTCACCACCATCAGCATTGCGCTAGCATACCTCAACATTCGCCGGCTGCAGATCGACCAGCACCGCGCCTGGATGCTGCGCACGATGGTATACATGGGCAGCATCGTGACAATCCGCCCGCTGATTGAAATCACCAAGCTCATCCTCACACATATGGAAGCTTACTACGTCGCCTGGCCCTGCGAAAAGATAGACTTCACCTGGAAACAATACGGCATTCCCATCTCATACCTACAGGCGTATCCCAGCTGCGCACCACCTCCTAACGGCACGGCTCTCCCGCCCGGCTACGAGCCCATGGCTGTCGTCAAGGCAGACAAAAACGGCGCAGAGCCCGCGCAGATCGGGGCGAATATTGACATCTCCTTTGGCCTGGCGTTGTGGGTTGCGTTGTTCTTGCATATTGCTGGCATAGAACTTTATCTGCGGCTAACCCCGAGGGAAAGTCAACGCCTGCGGCTGGTAAGCTATGAGCGGCAGAAGGCAGCTGGGTATGAGAATCCGGGGAATGCGGGATTGGTTGTGCAGCGGGTTGGAGATGCGGAGCCGTGGATTGGGCCGATTGAGGCGGCGAGGATGGAAGATGTGCCGTTGATGGGGAAGTGATTTTTTATTTTTAGTTTTGTTCAATCGCGTCTGGTGTGATTGATGGTATGTTGCTTGCCAGGGCGTGGTATGTCGTTGCGTTGATAGTAGGATGTATGTAGGGGACGAGCAGGGGTTTTTTGGCTAGTTAGAGCCAAGAGGCGACGACACTTTTATTTTTAAATCTCGTATTTCATCTACACCCATGTTTATTTCCTCGTTGGCTTTCACTTTCACTTCTGTTCGAGACGTTACGTCTTGCCAGTGCGACTACGCTGACGCGTTTCCTTATCATCTGTTCGGAATGATTTTGCACATTCGCAATCCATACATCCATACACCCTTTTCGTCACTGTCCTTGTCATTTGGGCCCCTGTAACGAGTAGTTAATGCATTCCTGATTGGGTGTTAAACGGCAGCCTATTTATTTTTCGGATCATGAATTGCACCGACGTGTTGATATGTGAAGGCAAAGTTGGTACTTTTGCTTCTTTCCAGGTGAGAGGAATATCAGTTGGCCCTGTGAAGCTCCTCAAGAGCCCATATTGCCAGCCACCCACCACTCAAGCCTGAGAATGTAATACTCTTCTGGGTTACTATGCCACTATCCCACCTCACAACGGTGACCTAATCATTCTCTAATATCTCCTGAGAACAGTAGTCAAGAAGAGCTCATTCCTGTACCCTTTCTTCACATCATTCATCAACCCCTGCGCGGTATAATAGCCCCTCGAATTAACCTATCAACTGAATTCCGGAGAGATATAATTTGGATCACAACAGTTTGTATATCATATCATATCATATCATATCAATTTCTACATAATATCTTTTCTTCATTTCATTCCCTCCCTATACAGCATAGACAGCCAGTGTAACCAATCTCTTGCCCCCCCACACAAAAAAAAAAAAAAAAAGATCAAGACCAATCCCATCCAGCCTTCCCATTCCGTTTCCTTTCCCTCCTCCCGTTTCAAAACGGGATCCCATTACTAATAATCCCATTCAACTCAACCGGCATCCCGAGAACACTATACAATGCACACACACACACACACACATTAACAAAAAAAGAATATAAAAACCATCAACACAGAACAAGCAGAGGAAAAACGCACCGAGTTCCCGTTTCCGTCGCCCAGCAGCCACAGAATAACGACGCGGGCCAACATACTACCTGCTCCATAGAAGAGGATGGAGTTGGTTAGAGAATTTTTTTTTCGCTATCGATGGATCATGGTAATAAAACTGGTTAGGCGGGGGGGAGGGGGATAGTATTTTGCCGCACGCACAGCTGAAACAATAGTCGTGATGAATCCTGGAGTTGGAGGTTAGCTGCTCGGTTTTGAGATCTGGTATAGATGTGCATGGTAAAGCGGGCCTACATACCCAAAGTCGGTCCGACAACTTTACAACGACACGGATTCTGGGTCGTTCCGATTTGGAAGCAGAAGGGGAAGGGGATGAAGATCATTGTTGTTTTGAAATTTCCCCCCGTCTGACTGCTAATAAAATAGGTGGGTTTCTCTTAAGAATAATATCAACAAATACTTAGTTTCAGTTGATACTTTTGCATGGGACGGATGCCGCAAAACATCCTCCTTTCTTCATCTGAAAAGAAAAAGAAAAAAGGGAAAATGGCAATTGGATTATAAATGCCTGGGAAGAGTAATCAATGGACCTTCATCTCAGGAATATTTTTTTTGCTCGGCGGATTATTTTACGTCTTTCTTGTTTGTCAGTTTCTGTCCAGCAGATTCGGTGCGGTTATGACGTTGACAACTTTTTTGGTGGCTGTTAACTACCGGTTCGCTGATCTCATGCTTGGTTTGATCGGATACCACATGCGGACTGGCCGAGACCTGGATTAAACTCTGATTTCTGGTGTCGAACTGGCCTGTGACTCGAGATTACGGGTTAATACTTTTTTGTGGCGAGTGTGGGAGGCGGGTTTGAAGAAGTGGGCGATTGAGTTTGATATTAGATCAGATTGGGGCGAAAACAGGAAACCTGGGGTTTTGATCGCGAAGACGTTTATTGGTTGATTAACTAGTTAAAATACACAGAAGTTAACTGATGTGCTCGGGATGAATGCATAAATTCCTGCATCCTGCATAGGCCTGGGTTCCATGGTTCTTTTGGTGACCCAGAATGCCCCTCGTGCTGTAAATAAAAATAGGGGTGTTTCAATAAACCATGATTTCGATCGAATATCGAAATCAAAACCCCAGACATTAAAATTAAGAAAACGCATCCATTTGAAACCCCATATCCATCCCCTCTTCACTCCCCCTCCTCATCCCCCCCAACCTCCCTATCCTCCCTCTCCTCCTCTCTTATCCTCTCCCTCACCTCCATAAGCGCCTTCCCCAGCAGATTCTTCCCCCACCTCTGTCTCTGCGAGGGCGCCCTCGCCGCCCCAAACCCAATACCCCAGATGCGATCCCGCGGACTAGCCTCGACCAGCTCCCTATCCCCCGTCCCCAGCAGCCGCCTCTTCTGTTTCTCATTCTGAGTGAACTTGAGATAGTTCCCCTCAACGACGATCTCGTACCGGTGTTCGGCCCAGACCTTGTCGTCGAAGTTTGGAATTTTGCGACCCATGCTGCGGAGATCGCGGGGGTGAGGGGTGGGCGAGTCGCGGGCGAGGATGTTTGCTGTTGTTTCGTCTGTGGGGGCAAAGAGGAGGCCCTTGCGGTGCATCATGTATCTGTATTTTTCGTTGGTTAGAAAGGGAGGGAGGTGGGGGATATGTTTGTAGGCCGATATTTACTGTTCAGCATTATCATATTTAAGGAGCTCGACGTCGTCGGATTTGTCCTCGAGTATCCTCTCCCAGGTGAATTCTGAGTGGTACCATTGGCCCAGATACCCGTTTTCGGACTCTGGCTTCCAGAAGTAGATTGGCTCGGATGATTGGGGGGACATTTTTGGGTTGACTGTTTGTGGATTATCGAGTGGTGTTTGTTACGAGAATGGCCTATTTTTTGAGATAAATAAGGACGTTCAATGTGGGCGGAAAACGGAGGAAGGCGGCTCCTTGATATAGTTAATGTAGCCAGGAGCAGGCCAAACAAAGGTCAAATATCAAGCGTTTTTAGAATGAGTCAGGGATGCGCAGGATACGTCATTTCCGGATGAGTCAAATACCCCAGGAAGTACTAGTCTGACAGAATCTCACTCTGGAGTGAAGATAATAGTGGTGAAAAGGTGCTTTCAGAGCGTGGTTGACAGAGGAGATGAGATATCGCTGGGCCTGGGGCTCAAATACGATATGACTCCAGAACCTGGGGCTTACACAGCCAGGTTTGGCGCCACAGTCTGGGCAGTCCAGGTGGCAGGCACCCCCGGCCCTAAGCCACAGCGCTAAGCTTAACTAGCCAGGGCCCAGCTTCAGGGCGAGTCGCCACGACCCAGCGTGCATCTCGGGATACACAGACAGATGCACATAAGCCACACTTCAACGTCGTTCATTGTTTAACCACTACATATGAATTGTCGCAACATCACAAGGGGCTCATCAGGAGATACGGATGAGAAGCCACGCGATGATATGTGCCTTTTAACTAGGCCAAGCGAGCAGGGTGTCACTAACCATGGGCATTCTTCGCCAGCCATGGAGATATTCAGTAGTACTAGTACTAGTATGATTCCCGGTTCTTCAGGCAAGGGATCACTGATGCATCCACGGATGTCTCACCACGCGTTCTTCTGCCAAGCCAGCTCTCATGAGCAACTGCCTGCTTCTCTGCCTGGAAGAACCGCCAGCACGGTCTGATAACCGCCTCATGTTTTCCATATTTAGCCAACACCTCGTGTTTGTGCATTGAATGCACGATTCATGAAGCCCTGGATGTGCCGGTCTAGCCCAAAGCGGGGGTCTCCAGGGCTGAGGCTCAACTCTGGCTCGTGACCAGGGCGCCAACCTTCCTTGGAATCCGAATCCCGGACGTCGACTTTGCAACAGGAACAACAACCACGCTGAAGAGTTGTCCTCCGTCGGTCGTCGGCAATAAAAGAGGGCTTCCCGTCGCCCCCTCTCTCCCGCCATCACTAGAGTGGAGACAAAACAGATAACCGTGCGGAAAAGAAGCTTGCGGTTCGTTAATAAATCGTCGGCGTCCCTGGTGTGTCTGTCCGATTGGAAGTTGAAACACGCCGGTGCTTAGGGCTGAGCCAGGCCCCTCTTCTTCGCTGGCTTCCATCGTGTCGCCTATTTATTTCCTTTTGCAGACACGAGCCCAGAAACAATTCACCTTATCCAGTTGCTGGTGGCCACTGTTCTGTTCATTTTCGTCTCCGGCGTGGTCGTGCTTATATATCTTGTCTCGCACGCCTTGTCAGTTCAGTCGAACGATCAGTCTCATCTTGATTTCTCCACATTTCCCGCAAACTCTATCGGCCATCAGCCACAAAATTCCTCCCACGGGTGCCGCCCATCATCCGATCGCGACAATCATCCGTCCCGTCTTCCCCATCTCCGATTATCGACGACAGCAATTAACACACAAGTGCCAGCAATGGGTTCCAGCCGCCTGATCCCATTGCTAATCCTGTTCGTTGTCGTCGCGATCCTCGTCTTCATCGGGGTGGTTGTTTATGGCATCGTGATGAGTGTGAAGGCGCAGACGAAGGCAAAGATGGAGAAGAAACATGTAGTTATGACGAGAGATGGTATGAAGGTTGGGATTCGGGAGTTAAATGACGAGGATTATAAGGATAAAAGCCAGAGGTGCGTTTCCCCTCCCCTTCTTCCTCTTGCTGTTTGACTATTCTTGGCGGTGGATGAATGGATGCCTATGGGAGGTGATGTAACTAATGTGATGGGTTGCTTACTGACTGATTTTAAAAACCAGTGTCCTAGTCAATATCTGGAATCATAGTTCATTTCCCGCGTATAAGAGCCGCTTGTGGGGAAACGGTAACGGAAACGGAAACGGGAATGGGAATGGGAAGAAGCATTCGTAAGTTTCTCTCTCTCGCATAATAGATATGCGGACATCTACTGCCCTCTATCTATCGCACCATACATCAATAGCCCCCTCCATAACTAACGTTTGGTTTCCCGATGACTAGGCATGCGAAAGGCTCGTGAGAGCTAAAGAGGCCATGCAATATGACATTAGGCAATTCGAGGACTGCTTGCCCAAGATGAATACAGTACCAAGGGTACTGTGTTATATATTTTCTTTCCTTCTTTTGCTAGTTCTTACTTATGCAACCCAGCACATTTCGATTCTTCTTCTCTTCTTTGCTTTCTATTTTTCAATCACATTTGACAATATATGACGATTGCCTCTGGAAGGAACCATACCATTATTTAGCCACGATGCAGTTCTAAAGCAGGCCAATCCTATGTCATCGACCGGAATGCATGTGCACAGAGCCATGGCATGGCCTGATGACACGTGTGTTTACCCGCTCCTTTCCTCTGGCCCGTTTAGGGTTGTTCCCTGCATGGCAGCCTCAATTCTTCAGGGATACCCCGTTAGCCAAGCGTGGCATTGATTACCCCAGTCTTCCCCGCGTCCACGGCTCCCACACCGTTGGGCCTGATTGGCGCAGGCATTGTCCCATAGTTCGCATGGTGGTCCTTGCGCTCACGCACTCGGGTTCGGTCAACTGCCATTTCCCGGCGTTTCAACCAGCATATCGAATCCGACCATAACCATTCAGGCTTATAACTCCTTCGAGTCGATCCCAAAAGCAAGAAACACGATAATTAGATTAATTTATATGAAAAGTGCGGGGAGGAATGTTGGTTTTGCTTTTTCTTCAGTCGCAGCAGTCTACCAAACCCAACTATGGAAGGAAACACCAACGTGTATCCCTTGATTGTGATGGGATCAATATATGTTAACCTTATAGGTCCCCGATGACCACATGTCGGCAGCTTCCCGACCCGAGCAAGAGAGCCCCAGACATGATATATAGCTGCCGCCCAAACAGGCCTACGCTGCTCGCCCCCTAACCACCTCATCATCTCTACATACAACATCTTCATAGAACTTCTTATCCCCATCCACAAGAAAAATGAAATGGACCACGCTCCTCGCGCTGGCCGCGCCCAGCCACGCTGCGCTCCGTTTCGGCTGCTCAACGGTCAGCATCCAGCGTCTTGACCCCCTTGTCGAGCCGGGCAACATCCCCTCCTCCCACGTTCACCAGATCGTTGGAGGCAACGCGTTCAACGCGACGATGGACCCGGACGACGGTGACATTGCCGAAAAGGCCACATGCACCACTTGCACGTTCTCCGAGGACTTCTCCAACTACTGGACGGCAGTCATGTTCTTCAAACATGAGAACGGCACGTACAAGCGTGTGCCCATCATGCAGAATACGGCACTACCAGAGCCGATCAATGGCGGGATGACGATTTATTATACACAGCAGGATTTCTTCTCGAATGGGAATGAGAAGATCACCGCGTTTCCACCTGTGCGTATTACCCCTATATCAGGCTAGAATTTTATGTAGGTATCAGAAACCCGAACTAACACACCACACCACCAGGGCTTCCGCATGACAGTCGGCACCCCGACAGCAGACTCCAAATACGGACCGGGCCTGAAGTTCGTCTGTCTGGAGGACAAAGGCACCCGCTTCCCAGAACTAGACAACTTCCCCACCAGCGCCTGCCGCGGCGGCATCATGACCGTCCACCACTTCCCCGCGTAAGTCCAGCCCAGCCCCGCCCAGCCTCCTCCACCCCCTCCCCATCTTCCATACCCCCCACTAACCCCACCCACCAGCTGCTGGGACGGCGTAAACCTCGACAGCCCCGACCACCAATCGCACATGTACAACACTGTAAACGAAGCATTCGTGAATGCGGACCCATGCCCAGCCTCGCACCCTGTTCGCGTGCCGCAGCTCGCCTACGAAACCCTCTGGGACACCACACAGTTCAACGACATGTGGCCCTCGGACGGGTCGCAGCCGTTCACGCTGAGCTACGGCGACAACCTGGGGTACGGGACGCATGCGGATTACGTGTTTGGGTGGAAGGGGGATTCGCTGCAGAAGGCGATGGATAACGGGTGCATGTTTAATGCGTGCGAGAATGGGAATCCGTTGGCGAGTCAGGGGGTTGACCAGATGAATGCGTGTCAGGTGGAGAGTAGTGTTGATGAGGATATTGATAGTTGTGAGTTGTTGTTTCTTTCTTTTTTTATTATCATTGTTGTTGAGGGGGGAGAGGAAGTCGTCTCCAAACTGTTTCAAGAAAAAAGAATGCCAGCTAACGGAACACTCTCTTTCCTTTCATCATCACAGGGCTACCGAATCTGCCCATGACAGAGGGGACCCCGATGCTATCAAGAGTGCGAGGGCGAGGGCGAGCTTGAAAGAACAGAAACAAACGAGAAATGAAAGGGGAGGGGGAAGGATGATGAGCAAATGTTTTGAGACAGAATCTGTCGTTTTCAATTTCTTGTCCTTTTTTTTTTCCTGATTTGATTTCGTTTGATTTCGTTTGATTTGATATATACCAACTCTTGTGCACTCGTTCGCTTGCTTTTTCTTTATTGCTGCGCTGTTGTCACTCCCCCCCCCCCC
>JANTQH010000251.1:0-25745 GCA_032988465.1 Onygenales sp. PD_10
GCCCCCCCCCCCCCCCCCTTTTTTTTTGGCAAGTTTGATTTGGTCAAGATCTCAGATTGATTATCGGCATTTTGGTTCATCAAGGACTTGCTTGATATTACAACACCTGCGGGTCCTTGTTTTTTTCTAGAGCCGCCAAAGCGAGATCAGGGGTCCCGACCCAGCGCGCTTTTCAAAATATGCCTTGCTTGATAAAAAAAAAAAAAATCCGGCCAAACGGCCTTTCCAATGAGGCCAGCGCACCGCCTGGCCATATCTAACCATTAGTGAGCGACCCATGGGTGAGAGGTAACCCGTAGACCATATATCCCCCCTATTGGGAGCAGGGTCTTGCGGAGGTGAACGATCTGATACCCAAAACCAAAATCAACGGTTCAACAGACTGTTATCGATATGCTGGTCAGGGATGATACAAACTGGGCAAGCAACATTTCATGTCAAATCGCCGGGTATACCGTCTCATTTCATTGACAGCTATTCCGTACATTCTCGGGATAGATTGTGCCTGGGCATAACTAGTTCTCCATCGGATAACCTCGTGGAAACGGCTTGCGAGGAGAGGACAAGAGAAGAAGTAATCAGCATTGGTTGGGAAATATATTTGTAAAGAAACATTGTCCCCTTGAATATATGTCAAGGGAAGGAAAGGGGTCAAGGCCGAAGTGACTGAGATACTTCTCCAACACCCCCAGGAACGATTCCTAAGGAAAACGGGAAACGTTGGCGGCCGTGCCGTCTCTCCAATCTCACTAATATAACAGCGTAGACACTCTAATGATGGATTTGGGGTATGAAGTAGATTGAAGTAGTTCTCCTGGAATCCCAGGTTACGGTCATTGATGGTCCTTATCAGCGGTGACATGACACGCTAGGGAGGCAAGGATGGTAAGACAATGGAGGTTTTTGCTCGCTGATGTCAAGATGATGCGACATTCTTAACTCCGCAAATGCAATGAGAATGCAAGCTTATCGTCCTCACAGTGTAGATTTGAACGCTGTGTACCCCGCGTTTCCAACATAGTTGATGCAACCTAGGATAGTTACTATCTAAGTCGCCTTGCGGTTTCAAGTACAATATTTGCATCCCTTTTCCCCGGATTCTCCCATTTCACCACCGGCATCATTGACTACTTGATATTATTATCAGGTTCATACCCCCTGTTCCCCCCCCGGGTCTATCAAGCTAAGCTCTTGACTCTCGGGTTCGTCTTGGCGATGTGGAATTAGTTGGGCGGACCACTGACACCTCGGTTCCGATAGTTTGTTTCAAAAAAGGGGTCGCGGGGGGGGTGAACACATGCTTGTTTCATTGTTGCTGGCAGAGGAACCCTCAGCATTACCCTGGTATGCAGTTTCTCCCGTTGCCCACTTGCCAATATCTTTTTTAGGAAGATTTCCTTGGTTCATGTTGCGCCCAGTAGCCTGAGGGGTAGGTGTGGGTAGGTAACGATATATATATATAGACAGACCAACTACAACAGCTGGAATCCCACCCCGCCCAAACACCTCCGCGAGGGGAATACCACTTCATTTCTCCATGGGTTTTGAGAGTATAAAACGACCAAGTCTGAAAAGGAAGTTGTATGCGGGTACTAATGGTGGAGGAATTGTCTCCGAAAAGCACATCGCGGCGGTAATTTGTATTTCGTATTTACTTGGCCATGCCGCCCACCCATCCATCGACAGTAAGAAGTGATTGAGTTATTGAGTTCAGTGCATACGAAAGGCCCGAACGTTCGGAAACGCCGACGTCGCTATGTTATGTTGGATGGGTCAAGTATCTGGTCTTGATGCCGTCGCCCGCCTAGACAAATAATACGCTGGAAGATGGATATGTAATCGAGACCCTTGCAGGAAGCAGCACTAACCGGGCCCTTATGCTTACGTAACTACGTTTTCCGTTACGCGCTGTACGGACCCTCATATATGAGGGTCTGCCACCTCAATGAAAACTGCCATCTCAATGCAAAAATCTCTACAATTTTATTATTCCACCTCTGCAATTGAATAACAGCACAATGTGATGGCTTCTTCATATGTTTTAATAGAGTATTGAATCTCTGAAGCTCTGGCTTCAATTCTCAACAATGAAAAACCAAATTTATCAGCTTTAGTAATAGAATATAAGGTTCCCTACTCTCATCTATAAAATCAATACAGAGGTCACACCTCCTGCTTTGAACAACCTGCTGTGAACTACCTACTATCTCAACCCCAGGAAAAATTGCTCTGCCAGTATATAGAGACCCTAGATAAAATAGGTCTATCTTCTAATCATTCAATGATTAGTGGTGTAGCACAGTTCATTCTTGTGGAAAATCATAATAATCTGACTGAACCCCCTTCAGAGCCAGGCTGTGAGGGTGTAGGCTGAATAGATGATATGAGGAGCTCAATAGAAGGAATAGATTAAATATAGATATAGCTAAGATTGAAGGTAGGATACTTAAAGGAAAGTAGCTAATTACTAAGATTTCTATATATAGGAACCTCAGTGAAGGTATATATATAATTATGTGATAACATAAGAAATGACTAAGCAAGAAGTGAGCATGAGATGTTGATATAAGAGATAGATATACTCTAGGTGCATAGTGTAGTTAATATGTACTAGATATAGTAATAATAAGAAGATACATACTTGTACATAATAATTGCCCTCTCTTTTCTTATATTACTGTTCTCAGCAATTTGGCATTATTATGCTTGTAGGTAGTAGCCTCTTTTAAAGATAGTATGAAGTGATATAGGTTAGTTTTATAATATTATTTAGATGCATAAGCCCTAAGATGTCTTATTTATATTAGCTAAGCTTGAGGCATCTTATGTATATACTATGAGGTGGTTGTGAGTTGTGCATGTCTATATAAGCTACAGGTAGATTGTGCAAGTATGTTATTACTAGGAGTGTGTTGTGCAAATACTTTATTATCTAGAGCTTCAGAGGAATCCTAATTTAAGTATTATGTTAATTTATTACTATGAGAGAGTATAAGAAGTATACTTCTTCAAGCTAGAGTCTCTTCTACTTTTTCTTCTTCTATAATTCTTAAAATACTTCTTATGTCTAGAAGTCTGTTGTTACCTGCACTGTTTTATTACTTTTTTTAATTATTTCTTTATTAATATCAATCTTTATATTATATTATCTGCACCTATACCTTCTTCTCACACTGTCAAGTGTGCTGTATCCTATGCCACTATAGTCTAATATTAGATTCATTACTGGCCTAATTTTATATAAGTCTTTTGAGCTGACAGTGCATATAACTAGGGAAATGTGCTAATAGCTTATATAGCTAGATTCTCTATACTTGCTGTTTTGAGTAGTAGAAATAGGTGTTTATAGACTCTGTTAAGTGATATTATCTGGCTCTGAGTGCTTACATCTATTGTGTGCCTTGTGTGTGCATGTGTAAGTCTTGTGTGCTGGTAAGTTCAAGTATGAAGTAGTTTTTTCCATATTATATGTTCTCTGAGCTTAAATTAAAAGGCTAATTATATAATTAGCTCTCTACCTCTTCTAAACTTAACTGTCTGATGGTGCTTTAAGTGTATATATATCTATCTCAGAAGCTGGGCCTTTCTTGAGAGGAAGAGAAGAAGAAACTCTGACAGCTAGTGAAACAGCTGTTAGCTCTCTATGAGAAGGCATATTATAAGTAAGCTTATGATGCTACTCTTATAGAAGGAGAGTTACACTACTACTATAAAGTAATGTCTCTTGCCTCTGAGGCCCTGGAGGATGAGGAAGAGAAGGAGGAGGAGTAAAGAAAGAATGAGAAAAAGAAGGAGAAAGATTTAAATAATAAGTAAAGTGATAAGTACATAATATATGACTCTATAAGTTTAGAGCTTGAGAAGGTTGAGACCCTGCAGCTCCTTATAGAGGTTATTATTCCTATGGGGGGTAAGGATGATGAGGAGGTTTGAAAAGAGATTAAAGAAAAGAAGAAGAAGTTTAAAGGGTTTTCAGACTGAGTCCTTATTTATAGTGTGCTACTAGAGTGTTTTCTTTATCATTTTAGGTATCTAGAGCAGCAGAGTTGGGTCTGCTGTTTTGTAAGATAGAAGATGAGTTTATCTTAATTGTGAAATGAGCCTTCTATTATAGGCAAATTATTGAGTGTGTAAGAGATATGAGAGTGTGTGCATGAAGTACCTAATTAGCATTTTCTTTTCTTTTTGAATTTAAAAAGGTCTATAAGTAAATTTCATGATTTTGAAACTTTACTATCTATTTTCCTTGATACTTTCTGATGGTATAGTAAGTTCCAAGCTCATTGTATGCTAAAATTTACATATAGGTCTTCTTAGATGTAGAAAATGAGTCTGAATCTTATTGAATACTTCTATCCCTACTGTGAGTACTTTCTGATGGTTTGATTTTCTTGCTGCTGAGCTTCTTATTCTTGAAATATCTCAAATGCTTCTGTGGTGTTGATATTTTCCTCTAATTTCCAAGTATTGCCTGCAGGATCTCATTTAAGCCAGTAAATAAGATATTTATTTTCTTTTTACTTTATCTTTCTAATTTTTAATATTATCTCAATCTTGTATTCCTCTTCTCTATTAACAAGGTCTGGGCCTAATTTCAGTAAGGCTCCATCCCAGCAAATATACTTCTCAAGCAGGAAGATGTGAAAAACAGGGTGTATACTATGAAAAGATAGAGGTATTTCAAGGTAGTAGATTTGAGAGTTAATTCTCTGGAGAATTTTGAATGGTCTGACATACTTATAATCAAGTTTTTATATAGGTCAAATCATTTGAAGGTTCTTTGCATTGAGGGTGACATACTCTCTCACATTAAAGAACTTAAGAAGATGTTTTGAATCATAGTAAGCTTTTTATACATCTTGCACTTTTTGTAGGTTGACTTTGAGCTTGAAGTACACCTTGACCATTTATTTTAGCTAATCCATGGCATGAGTAGTCACAGATTGAGATGCATGGTTGATATTAATTTAGAGCTCTAAATGGTATCCCATGAGTACTTCTATAAGTACTTAACCAGTAAAACTGTGTCAGAAGGAGTTATAGACAAATTATGCTAATAGAAGTCATCTTATTCAGTCATTTTAATAGAAATTAATAAAACAGTAAAGATAGTACTTTAGAGTTTAATTCTGACATTCTATCTGACCATCTATTTAGAGATGAAAAGCTGTGGAAAGTTTGTGTTAGGTGCTAATAATATAGTAGAAGGTTGACTAATATTAGCTTGTAAAAAGTGATCTCTAGTTAGAGATATGATGTTTTAATACACTGTAAGTATAATAGAACTAGATATATACAATTTTAGCTAGTTCTTTAGTAGTAATATCCTTCATGCATGAGATATAGAGTGTGAATTTTGTATAGATATTGTAAAGAATGAGTATGATATCATGTGTCTGTCTGAGAAAGCTTGAAGCTGAAAGACCAGTGATGAAGTTCATTATAATAGATTTAAATAGTTGAGAGAGTATAGATATAGTTCTTATTTCTTTAAAAGATCTATAATGCTTAGATTTAACATACTAGTAAACATCACAGGTTTAAATATAGTTTGAAATATTCTTGAAAAGTTTATATCAGAAGTATTTGTCTTGGATGCTTTCTATAGATCATTTAATACTAAAATGTCCCCCTTGAGGGTCATTGTGATTAGTACAGAGGATTTCATTGATGAGCACTTAATCTTTAGATACATACACTCTACTATTAGCTTGAAGGATATCATCTATCTTCAGAGTTTATAGTATGTTTTCTTCTGTGAATGCCTCTTTTTCCTACACTTATGTCTTGATCTTTTGTGCTACAATGTTGAGGTTCTGCATGTGCTGGAGTAGAAAGATGAGAAACTCAGAAAGTTTAGAGTAGGTAAAGTCTGTAATCATTATCTTATTAATAATAATATAGGGCATGTAGGGATAGCAGGCTGAGCATGAGATGCTATTAATATTACTAAATGAGCATGGGGTGTTATTAGTGCTATTAGATGAGTATGTGATGTACAGGTGAAAAGAAGATATAAATAGTAGCTTAGTTATTAAATGGGCATCTTACTTATTTGATGGTGATAATTGAGCCTCTTACTCATTATTATAAGTCTGAATGCAGTTTATAATAGATAAAAGTTCTTTATGAGAATTAAAGTTCCAGTCTAATGTGACATCATATTATAGCTTTTGTTGCAGGGTTAGTAAGAGGATCTCCCCATAGAATGCATTATTATAATTTGTGTGGTAACTTAGACTGTCTGTGGGGTTATTTTTCCCTGAGTAATGCAGTAAGATAAAATTATAAGCACTGAGTATCTCTACTTATCTGATCTGATGTCTGTTAAGTACTTTAGTCATCATAAAGTACTGTAGATTTGCATGATCAGATCAGACTTGCACTGAATACTAACTTCTCTCTAAATAGTATCTTTAGTGCTTGAAAGTTATAATAATAGTTAAAAGCTTTTTATTATGAGTATCATATTATATTTCAGCATTAATGAGCTTGTGAGACTAGTAAGCTACTGGGTGCCATAAACTGTCATCTTGAAGCTAAGATATGATTATAGCTACTATATATATTGAAGTGTCAGACTTGATCTGGATACACTATATAGAATTAAAATGCACTAGAAGTGATACTAAAGTGAAATACTCCTTAAGCTTGTAAAATGTGCTTTCAGTGTCCTTTATTTAGAGAAAAGTGGGTTTAGTGTTGTTTTTTTTTGAGTTCAGGTTGAAAAACTGCCTCAGATGCCCACCCAAACAGGTTTATAGGTTGAGTGTGTTTGATTAAACCTAAAAAGTTAGATTAGCAGGTTAGAATGAGGCAACCCATTTGACCTGCTATAGATCACCTTAAAGGGCTAGTGTGGATTTAATTGCTAAATTTACCCAAAATGGATATTTATGCCTGCATATTTTAGAAGGTATATGCATAATTTTGCAGAATATGTCATGTGATATAGATATGTATTAAATTTAGTAAAATATCTATATAAATAAAGATGTATAAAATTAACATAAGTTCAATTTTAACTATCTAGAAGATAACTGAAAACACTATGTATGAGATAACTGAAAATACTATGTAAGAGATAACTGAAAATAACAAGCTTATTTACATTCATTTATTTCACCTCTGGTTGTAACACCCACTCACCTGCTTCTATGTGAATGGGTACTCTGAACCTTCAATGCATGCATTGATCTCCTCAGCTAAAGAGTCCTGATAATCTGATTAAAGAATAGCCCTTTTAATTTTTAACTTACTTATAAATTTCAAAAATATTATAACTCTCATCATCTAAATGTTCATCTAACTCATGGAAATCCTCATCTAAAGACTCATATAATACTGGATCTTGATCTGATAGACTATATGAATTAGATTCTTATTGAGCCAACTTTTTCTCCTCCATCTAGTTATATTTAACTGGGGTCATGAAGACAGGTCCATCCATATCATATCAGCTGGGCTATTAAATATAGAAGAGAAGGTTGATGTTGTTAGAGGCTCATAGAAACTTAAGTGCCTTCTTATTAACCTAATAAATTGCATTCATTGTAATGATATAATCCCCAAAAGCTTCTTTATAGCTTATTTTCTCTCTTAAGTTATAAAACTTTGGGAATATATCACACTGTTTTCCAATCATTACCCCAAGAGACTAGCTGAAGTCACAGAAGCAGTCCAATGAGCTCATATAGAGAGAATTGGGAATATAAATTAGGCATGAAGATTTAATGTTATTACAGATAATATAAGGAACTAGATTATAGATTAGTATCATCAGTAAATAAACATTATATATAAAGAGAAACATACTTTCATATCTGTAAATATAATTCTCTAGACCTTAAATGTATTTACTCTACTCAAATAGAGCAAACATGAGAATAGTATTCAATTCAGTAGCCTGATAGTAGTAGAATAGAATCTCTTATTTAATCATACAAGTCTTACAATTAAGATCACAGCCATGTTCTATACTCTCATTAGCAAGTAATATGATGTGACAAGCACATGAAGTAGTACCTTTAATATCTGCCTTTTATGTGAAATTGAAGAGTTGATGATGGAATCAGTCCTTATTGGTGGTGTAATCTCTATGCTGAGATGATGGATTGGGCAGGTTTCCTCTATTAGTAGTGATGGTTGCAGAATGGAGAGAGCTTTCTCTATTAGTAGTGATGATTATAGAATAAGGGGAGGACTTCATGTCTGCAGTGATGAACAGGATTGGAAGATGGGGTTGAAAGACAGACTTGAAAGACAGGATTTAGAGATAGTGTTGGGAGATGAACTCAAAAGACATTGATGTCCTAGAATATCAGAGAAAGACTATTATTATTTAACTATAGTGGCTAGATACTTACTGAGATTTCAATTCAGATAGAGGAAGACTAAGCAGATAAGCATCACAATGTAGTATTATATTTAGAGGTTGAATTATATAAGATCACTACAATGAACTGGGGTTCATTATGATATATACAAGCTACAATCAAAAAGCAGACTTTATCATACTATTATTCATTATGCTCAGGCCTTATCCTTCAAGTCACATTGCAGGGTGTTACTTTATTTGCTCTATAAAGTAAGTAAGGAAGCATTAACTTCTATAAATCATAATAATTACTAAAGATTCTAATCAATGAATTTAATCTAGATTCAAACTAATAAAGACACCAGTTATAATCACTAAGAAAAGACTGAACTCAGAACATCAGATATTAACTTATAATATATAGTCATCCCCTCATCCTTGATCTTCTCAATATATTTATTCTTAGCTCTGAACAAGAAATAGCCTTACCTGTATTCATTTTAATCATATGTTCTTAAAGGGTGCTATAACTTGTCATCTGATAGCTTGCCTGATTCTTAAAACTCTTTATCTAAAGACTCATTCAAGGTTAGAATATGAGTTATAACTGGAGATACTAACTAAATCAGCTATTATTTCTTCTTTTGCTGCTTCACTCTATTCTATGCATCTAAAATAATGATTATTGTAGTCTTCACATCATATTAGCCTGGATATTTGATGTAAAATAGGAGATTCACCTCATCATTAGCTCATAAGAACTTGACTGCCTCCTTGCCTACCTAATGAATACAATTCATGGCTGTGGAAGCATCCTTGAAGAAGTTATAATCCATTATTCTTTATCTTATCTTATGAAATTATGGAAATGTATATTAGCTGTTGATAATCTGACTCAGATTATAGAAGAACTAGTAAAAGTAGGAAACTAAGGTATGAGAATATTATTAAGGCTTTAAAAAAAATGTGTTTTATTTGCATTGATACTCTATATCATTCATCAATTAGTAATGCCATTAAATAACAAGAGTTAGTATAGATAAATATATGCTTATACACATCAATTGCTTGCTCCAGTTCTTATGTGTATTTTGCTTGGTAGTGCAAAGTAAAGGTGAGCACAATGTTGAGCTCTATTAACTGATAGTATTAATATAAAATCTTCTGTTTAATCATGCAAGCTCTGCAATCAGAATCACAGCCATGTTTTATTCTTACATTAGTAAGTAAGATCAAACTAGATGTATATATAGTAGTACCTTTTATATCTATATTTCTCATGTCATTAAAGGCCTGATAGTGGAACCACTCCTCCTCAATACACTTATATTAGCTAAGTGAGGTGTCTGAGGTTTTCATGCTGGTGGAGGGTCCAGAGGTGCAAGATAAATACTGCCTGTTAATGGAGAAGAGAGAAGGATGAAGGATGGGTAATTTCAGATCAAGAAGAAAATAGTATTATTATTTAATTTTAGTAGATAGATAGATGGAATTTCAGTTCAGACTGGAGAAAACTAAGCAAACAAGTATCATAATATAGGAGTCTTTTCATGGAGAGAGTTATATGAGATCATCACAATGAACCAGGGTTCATTATGTAGCATGCAAGTCACACTCATAAAGCAGCCTTTATAATAATATAATTAGTGATAATATTTAATCATTTATGATCTTCTACTAATCAACAAAAGCCCAGAAAATTCCAACCAATGAATTGAACTTAAGTTCAAATAAATAAAGAATAATTATATAGGAGACCTGGTATTTTCCATGCTAATATAAATAAGGGAAGAAGGATCTAGAGATAATAAGTAACATCCATTAACATCATTGTTGAATGGGAGTATATTAATTATCAAAGGCAAAAGATATGAGATAGATGATGATATTATTTGACAAGCTACATTATAGATATAGATATCCTTATACTAGAGCAATTTATATTAAGAATTGCACTTCATATAGAGAAGATGAGGATATTAGTGGTAATAAATAATAGTCAGTGTTATCTGGGGATATATATATATATATCTATCATCATGATTCAATCAGAATGCATCAATGAGAGAGACAAACTGATATTTGAATATAAATCTGAGTTGAACAGGAATGAACCTAAATTTAATCATAAAACTTACTGAAAAAGAAAGATACTATAAATAAATTGATTGGATTCTATATACTGTAAGAGAGATGTTAATAATAAGATAATTATAATAGTTTATAGATAGTATTTATCTGTCTTGTTACCTTCCTGATCATTATGATAGTAATTTCTAGAGTAAACCACATTATGGACTGAACTACACTGAGTATTCTAATCTTATATAAGAGTAGTCTATCTTCCTTCCTACTATTTTTTTCCTTTCTTAGCAACTATACTTATTTGGGTCCTCCAACTTCCATTTTCTTTTTATTTCACAGTTTTCCAGATTGCACTATGTTGAATTTGACATCCTCTACTTTTTGATAAGTTTAAATTAAACTTAAGTTCAATCTATATATACACTTCAAATTGCATATATAAATATATATACTTATTAATCTTAGTAATGTTAATATATTTAATTCTGATACATATTTATAATGATGAACCTGCTGAGTGAAGATCCTCCTAGCTTAGTAAAAAATAGAGTTCTATTTGAGGTAAGTAAATATGAGTATTATATTAACTATGTGTTACTAGACATTATTATAGTGGATGTTTGAGGTCTCAATACTAAATGGCTGTATAAGGCCTGCAACTAAGATCTCAGGGAGAATCATGTGGAAAAACTTATTTTATTATTTGAAATGAAGGGTGTTAAGTGATGTAGAATCAACACACATATAAAAGTGATCTTATTATAATTAGACTTTAAATTTTACTTTAAGGTGTATGAGAAGGAGTATAAAGATGATTCTCAATATAAGTGCACTGTTGCAAATCTATAGAACTTTAGCCTTTAAAACATCAATGAACTTATAGTCTTTAATATTAATTAAGAAATTAACTCTACTTCCTCTGTTCTTAAGGCAGAGCAGTACTGACATGCTGTGCTGATTGAGTATAATTAGAGACTATCTAGTAAAAATGTGAGTCTACTCTATTAGTGTGAATTGAATCTAGGTTTAATACTAATCATTGTACTTTTCAGTGTTCATACATATAGGCTGTTGAAATCTATGATTGCACTTTACTGTACAATAATGCTGATGTGCTAGACTCTTTATGTGTGAATAAATATGATGTTTATAGAGCTAATAATGATAGTAACAGCTTTTATGAGATTATAAGTATATTAGATATAAAGAGTAATTAGGAATAAGTAAATCTCCTCAAAAATGAAATTACTCTTAAATAGTGGATCATCTGCACATTTGAGATGAATATTAAGAATAGTAGTTACTAGACTACTATTCTGTATAATGAGATAATGCACAAAGTATTTACCATATATATATTAATATTTTACAGCCACAAGACTTTTATTATCAGCCTGATGAATAAGATTATCAGAGTAAAGATAGATAAAGTGAGTCAATTCATTCCACTCAGAATTCATGAACATTAAAATTAAACTTAAATTAAATTTAGGTACTAATATTCCACTATTACTTCCTTTACTTCTATCTGGTGTTTGAAGAGTCACTATTGAAGATTCTTACCCTAAATATTAAATAGCTAGTTTCTTTTGGTGTGCTGGCTTGTAATAATGTTCTCTACCCTCTATTTTTTCTGAATAGTAATGATCTCACTGCCAGAATCCTCAAGGGTGATCTATCTGTTAATGAAAAGTATTTTTAGTAGGGGTTTAAAAAGGTGACCCTGCCTTGCATGAATTCTCCCTACAAACATAAAGAGAAAACCTATACCATGTGATGACTCAGATTTCTTATGAGACTCCTAAATGTAGAGTATCAGGTAGCATTTAACTGTCTAAGGATGATATGCAGATCTATTGAGGTGATTGAAATGTAGCTGATAATAAGTAAGTATCAGACTCAGATGTTAGAATCATTAAAGAAAATTCTGGCCTATATTATCTTCTGGGTCAAGCCCAGTTAGATAATCTTTATGAACTTTGTGAAGAAATATTACACATTTCAGTGGTCTCATGCAATCAGCAAGATTGTGGATGATGAAGATGATAAGAGGTACAAATATATAATATCTTTAATAACTAGTTTGTGGGATTATATCTCAGAGTGGGTGCAAGTATTTTTAATATTAGTATTCAGAGATCAGGTAAGTTGCATTGAACTTTAATTTAACATTTTGATACTGATAGATCACAGTTTGATGTGCTAAAAGATAAGATTACCCAGGAGGATTATCTGACTGATCATGTTGAGGCTATCACATATCACTTTAAATTTAATCATCCTCACTGAAGATAAGTTCTCTTTCTTTGTAAAGAGGCAAGAATGCATTCCTTCAAGAAATATATGGTAATTTTTAATGAGGAGGATATACTGATGCATCTACAAATAAAGTTCATGTAATTGATCATAAAATGCTAACTAGAAATAAGAGAATATAAAGCTAATTACTCTCTGAGGTGTTTAAGTGGTAGACACCTAATATGCTACTAATTATGAACTCTGTAAATATCTATAGCTTATAAATCTCTGGGTGAAGAACACATTGAGAACTGAGGCTACTATCTTTAAGTTACTATTTAAATATTGATGACTTAAGTAGCTGGTCATCAATATTTTATGTAATAGCTTCTTAAAGGTAGTTCTGACAAAGTAGATGTCAGGGTTGACCTTCACTTTGCAGGTAAGTAATGATGAAATATAATTATATTTTAAATTGAACTTTAGTTTAATTTGATATCTAATACTAGATGCTAAATACTCATACTCTCTTGTTTAGAATCAGCTCAATAAGGCCTTTGAGGACATCCAAAAATATACTGTAATATTATTGAACACTGGTTGGACTACCTCTACTGAGAATTTAGCTGAGGATTTTGAAGCATTTACACTTAATATCTGACACATGCAAAAGATAATTGAAGAGAGAATTAGTAACTCAGTGATTTTAATTGATAAGAGTCAGCTGAGTTCTGAGGCTATTACTGCTGATTCTATTTTACACTTAAAGCTGTATATCTATGTGGAATTGTTGGAGGAAATATTGAAGGGTGTCTTATGTAAATATAAAGTGCTAGTACCCTCCAAGGGAGAGGTTAAACTAAAGTTAAAGATGTCCTTCAACAAATAATCTAAGAGATCTGCTGTGGCCTCAGATGCAATGGAGGTCATCACAACTATAATTAATAATAATGATGATAGAGAGGGTGGCCTTATTAGCCTTCAAATTCAGACATGTGTGAACATGAAATCAAAGGCTGATGCTAGTAAGAAGACAATAAAGTAATTTTAGCTCCAGTTTTTTCTTTATTATAATGTATAGGGTGGTTGGATTGGTTGGATCAGGAGATTAGATCAGGATTTCTTATTTATGAGTCATGGCATGGGGTAGCTTTTTGACTATTGAACTTTGATTTAATAATACTATTAATGGTTTATTTTACAAGTATGAAGGATCTTCAATGATGATTGAATCTTGATGTGGATTAATTTCTTTAAATTTTAAAAGTTTACTTGATGTTCTTTTGCAGATGAATTACATCTAGTTCATAGTATAATAATAGAAAAATAATATGTTCTATTAATAGTAATATGATTAATTTACTTGCTTTTCCCTTTTCTTTATATTTCCCTTTTTTTTTGAAAAACCTGATAGAAAATTTTTTCCCTTAAAGTACTCTAATAGAAAAAGAATATCCTCTTAAATACTGAAATACTCTTATGAGTTTAATTGATGGATTCAATCTAAGTTCAATTCTCTCTTATAATTAAATCTATTAATATTCCTTTATTTTTTTACTCCTTCCTAGCTTTATCAGCCTTAATATCCTAGTAGTCCCTTTATAATGCCTTCATCCCCTACATTATCTGACTCTATTTTCTCCAATGATGAGAACCAACCATTGCTGGATTCATCCACCTCAAGCTTGATAGTACAGAAAACACCCCTGGTAGCTCTAAACTAATTAGCTTACATTAATACTATTAGTCTCAGTAGCTCACCAGCTAATGATCATGCATCTCAATTAAATGCAATACTGCCTGGGCTGATTATTGTTACCAGGGGGAATCACAGTAAGTATTATATTATTCTTAACAAGGAGAATCATCTGGATTTCCTTCAGTGATGAAAGACTATAAAATGGCTAATTACTCATTTCAAGCTTGCTAAGAAGATGGCTGCCTGGGGATCAACATGGTGAACAAGCTAGGTGTGGAGGAAATTTAATGAGATGATGATATACTCTAATGAGGTTCTAAAGGTACAGTGTATGCATTGTAGCCAGCTCATGGCCAATCTAACCTCAAAAAACCATGATATAAAGACCCTCAGTTGCTATCTCAAGAAGTATGCTACTTAAATCTAGAAATAGGGTGAGTCACAGTATAAACACAAAATGATAGAGTTCTTTGCCTGGAAAGATATAAGTTTTTTCATTTCTCATGATTAAATTAAGGTTCCAACTAACTATTAGCTAGAAAGTAAATGCCTATCTAGTTCTAAATAAGAAGAATCTTCTAACTCAGCTAATTAAGATAATCATTACTATTCAGACCTCATTTAATATTATCTATCATCTAGAGTTTAAGTAGCTAATTCAGATGGTAGCATCCAATTCATTCTTAAAGATTTCTACTTGACAGACTGTCATAAACCATCTACTTGTAAACTCACAGAAGATTGTTATGAATCAGCTGGAGAAATTATCTCTAACCTTATAAATCTTAATTAGTGTTAACTGCTGGATCTCACTCTACAGGAACCTCTCCTTCATGGAGATACTTAATCATTTTATCTCTGAGGATTGACAACTCATGAATGTGCTACTTGGTTTTGAGCATATTCATGGGTTACATACTGATTAGAAGCTGGCAAATCTTGTATTAAAATATGCAGATGAGTATCACCTTAGAGGTTAGATCTTAGCTAATACAACTAATAATGTAGAGAATAATAGCATGCTCACTTAGGCACTCTTTCAGGCAATGCAAACAAGCTAGTTAATCTTACAATTCACTGATTCAGAGTTGCAGAAGTTAGAGATGAACTAGTATGTTTCTTGCCTAGTATATATATTTTAACTATATTTAGGTACTATCTTCTAATAGATTGATATAAATGCCCAGGAGGAACTGAATCCTGCCCTGAATGATGACCTTTTTAATGAGGATATTAGTAATACTTTACAAAAAATATGAAGTATTTTACCTCTAGATCTGATGATCTTTCTGACTGTTTCATTTTCATTAAGGCTCACTAGTTTACTTAATTTATCTATTACTTCTCATAATAAGTCTCTTATTTTAAGAAATATCAGCTCAAGTTCTCTCACATAATAGTACTTATAATGTAAATTAATTGCCCTACATGATAGAACTTAACATATCTTCTGTTGAAATAGCTACTGAAGCTTCAAAAGGCTGTGAACTATTTTATTTTCTATTATAATTTTATGGATCATTCTCTCTCTTTCTTAGCTGCTAAGTAAAAGTAGATTGCTTATCTTGTAGATATCTATTCAGTGTTTAGAAGTCTGATAAATGGTCTGTCTCAGAAAAAGGAGTTCTCTCTTTCTTATATATTTTATATGTATAATCATCTTTTTGACCTCCTTGAATCCACTAAATATACTCTCTTCAGGAAGCACTGTGCCTGGCATGATTAACTTTAAAAGGATATTTAGAATGCAACAATTAAGTTACATTAATACTACTTAAAGATCAATGAGAATCATGACTATCTTTATGTCATAGCAATATATCTCCATTCAGGCTTCAAACCATTGGAGTTCTATAATAGTGTCTGGTTGGATGATAATGTGGACTGGTATGAGAAATATCTGAGTATCTTTATGAAGATATATTAATTATATAAGAGCAAACTAATATAGAAATTAATGGCAGATTCATCCCCTTAAGGCCATAGGAATGTTCAGAAGTGCAAGCATGGGCACACTACACTAGAGAAGGTTTTAGATAATGTAGATTAACACTGTAAATATAAATATAGATCATCTAGTTGAAGTCATCCTCTCTCTATAATTTTATTATAAGAGATTGAGTAATATTTCAATGAAGGTATGTTCTTCTCCTTCTGATCATATTGAACTTAAGTTCTAATTCATTGTTTAGAGTTGATGAAAAACATATTATTACTTAACTACTAAAAATAGAGATAAGCACAGTTTCTCATTCTTACTCATATTATATGTGACATCCTAGCCATGCAGAGTAACATAATAAAGCTAGAATATACATTCTTAATTTCCTATTAGGTCTGTGTATATCTTCAAAATCATCTGCAACTATCAACTATTCAAGCTATCATACTTCATTATATGGGTGACTAGTGCCAGATGCAGAAGGTATTTGTCTCACCTCCTGGTACATATATGAGTAATGGGGTATATATAGGGGATGATGGGTTAGACAATGAGGATGAGAAAGAAGATGATGAACTCTCAGATAATTATATATCAGACTTTAATGATTTTAAGGAAGTCATAAATGAGGTTCAGAGCCAGGATAAGAGGAAGATAATGCTCAGATAGAATACCTTATTAACTAATGTTCCCTCAGAAAAGCTTCATCATCTTTAAAGTGCATTATACAATGCAATATCATCTCAGCAGCTTATCTCTCAGATAGTGATTAACAACAATCATCTCCTTCAAACTATCCTATTATAGCTTAATTTGCCCCATTATTCACAGCAGACATCTTAAAGAGTGGAACTGGAGGATTTCATTTCACATTAGATTACTTGGGAGAGTAGTAGACCTAGATTGTAGTGCTTTTTATTTATTTTAGACTGTATTTTTCTCTTCTAATATATTTATAGCTATTAATAGTTAATAAATACCATTTCATTCATCTTTTAGCACTTGATTAATAATAATTCTTCTGGCACTACAGTGAAAAAGACTAATGTGGTGAATGGAACTAAAGTTCAATTCTTACACATAACAGTACTGTATTAACATAACTTAATTAAATCTTGAGGTGAATTTATGTATGTATAACTTTATTTTTCAAACTCACCAGGTTTGAAAAAATCAATCAGGTTTAACTCTGAAAATCTAACATAAGAAAAAAAAAAATCAGCAGCAAGTGAACCTGCCCAAGTGAGACTTTTTTTTTTTTTAGGTTTGAAACCCAGTGGGTTTGCAGGTTAGGTTTATAACACTAAGTGGGTTTCTTCTTGCCTTTTTTTGTTCCTTTTGTTAGGTCAAATAAGGCACTGGTGATGTGGGAATAGGCTTTAATGAAATGCCTAATATATAAAAGTTGGTGAATCTCAGGAAAAACTGTACTTTCTTAATAGATATTAGTATGAGCTATTCTATTATAATAATAATTCATTCTGGTTCCATTTCAACATCATTCAGCCCTACAATGAAATTGAGAAAAGAGACCTTTTAGGTAGCAAACTTGCACTTGCTGTACTTCATGTATAGGTAGGCATACTCTAAGTGCTTTAAGATCTATTGAACATGTTCTCAGTGCTCCTCTATATTATTAGAATATATGAGGATATTGTCAAGGTAGACTACACAACATATGTTAAGAAGGTCAGAAAGAGCACTGTTGATGTATATCTGAAAGATAGTAGAAGCATTTGAGAGGCCTATGGGCATGACTATAAATTTGAAATGATCATACTAAGTGTGAAATGCAGTTTTCCAATGATTCTAGGGCATAATTGATATGTAGTAGTATGCATCCTGCAGATCCATCTTGGTGAAAACCTTTATACTAGATAGGTAGTTCAACATCTTACTAATAAGTAGTAGGGGGTATTAGTTCTTAATTGTAATATGATTGAGGCTATAATAGTTAATATATAGTTGTAATCTACCATCTTTTTTTGATATAAAGAGGATTGATGCTTCTACTGGGCTCTTGAAAGGTTAGATCCATCCTTTAGCTAATAATGCATTTATAAATTTCTAAAGTACTCTAAGCTCAACTTTAGAGAGGAAATAAATGGGCATAAAGGGAGGATTAGTGCTAGATTGAAGATCAATACAGTGTTCAGTCCCTATTAGTATAAGTGTGCTGGAAGTAGCTTGTTCTGAGAAAAGATATGCAAAAGACTCAATATAATCTGATAAATCAGATGGAAGATCTATATATGTACCTGTAGTTATAGCTGACACTTTAATTTTAGATGTATCACTTTGTGCTGATATAATAGTCACTAAATTGACTTTAGCTCTAGTAAGTATCTTACTTATAGCTTTCTTAGCTGAGATTTTCTCAAACTTTAACTCAGATGTGTCATTCTGTAGGATAAACTCATCATTCTATCAATTAATAAGTGGATTAACTTTAACTAGCCAGGGGAAATCAAGGATCATATCATAGGTAGCAAGCTTGATTGCATGGAAGGGTTGCTGGATACTAACATTATAACCTAGTTAATTAATTATATTAATAGTTAGATTGTACTCTCTAAATAATCTGACTATATGACTATCAACTACCTCTATTATGTGTAGATTACATGTAGTGGGCTCTAAACCATTTATCTTTACTTAGAATTTATTGATGAAGTTTGCTTCTGCTCTAGAGTCTACTAAGGCAAGAATTTACTTTAGGTCTAAAGGAGTATTAATCTTTACTGAAATGATGAATGATAGGTGACTCTTATATTAGCTTTAAGAGAGAGTTTAGATGGCCATTACAAGCTTAATAGCATATCTTAATTATTTTTTGATGTAGGGTCTGTGTCCTGGGTGTGAGCTTTGCACTCCTCAGTAGTGTAGTCTAGATGGGCTTTATGAAAGTTACACCACTTCTTGTTGAAGAAGTCTTGCTTAATCTTATCTTAATTATTCTACTTATATTTTCTTATATAGAATAGTGTACTGTCAGCTTCTAAATTAGTAGAAGAAAGACTATTCTTAGATTTAAACTTCTTTTTAATATATTTAATGTGTTCTGGGAGATTCTATTCTACAATTATTAGTCTATTTATAACTATATTATAGTTTATATCTTTCATCTTATCTGCATATTTATTGAATTTGTGTCAGACTTTGAGGAGAACCTTCATATAGAGGTAGCTCTTCTTATAATAATTATTATAGAAGTGTTATAGATGTCCTTCTACTACCTATAACATCATTATAAACTTATACATACTTTATGCTTCTCACTGTTCTATCTTAAGATATTACACTTCTGAGTTATAAAAGAATTTATCTGGGTTAATAACTTATTTCTACATTTAGTTCAGTAAGTAAGTTCAAGAAGAAAGTATTTCCATGCTCCTTATATGTTAATATCAACACTTTTAAATGTCATCATCAAAATGAGTAATTACTTTAATGATTTTTTGATGGTCTGCTGTGTTGAAATAGGCTAGATCACTAGTATGATAGGTAATAATAGTTATTGTAAAGATCTCTAACTTCTTTATACTATAGGCCTGAAACTTTTCAACTCCTTTATATGAATTGTGTGAAGTCATACCTGGATCATTCAGCTTTTCTTGCTAGAGTGGAACTTGGCCCAGAAGGGGCCATACATTTCCAGTAGATATCTGGGTTTATCTTGTATTTACTGTGTTCAGTTAGAGAGGAAGAGGCTCTCCCAATGCAGAATAAGAAGATATTTGAGCTTGAGGCTCATTAAGAATAGAGATTTGAGCCTGAGGCTTATTTATAGCTACTTGGAGTACTACATGCTCATTCTGAAGGCATTGAAGTTTCTATTTTATCTTAAGGGTAGTGATTTCAGTGATGAGATGTTCAGACTCAGCCTGAATCTCTATAGCTGATTAGGATGAGAAAGACTTTAAAGAAGGGGTATCCTCATGACTGAAAGATAGACTTTAAGCTGAAGGTATTTTTTATCCTTCTGTCTGAGTAGTAGGTATAGTGGAAGTGCCTTGATTTTTCTTAGAAGAGGTTATAGTGAAATGTGAAATTAGCTTAATAGACTATCTCTTAAAGTAGAGTAATTAGAAACTGTGAGGGTGTAGGCTGAATAAATGATATGAGGAGCTTAATAGAAGGAATAGATTGAATATAGATATAGTTAAAGTTAAAGGTAGAGTATCTAAAGGAAAGTAATTAATTATTGAGATTTCTATATGTAGGAACCTCAGTGAAGGTATATATACAATTATGTGATAATATAAGAAATGACTAAGTAAGAAGTAAGTATGGGGTATTGATATAAGAGATGGATATGCTCTGGGTGCATAGCATAGTTAATATGTGCTAGATGTAGCAATGATAAGGAGGCATGCACTTGCACATAATACAGGCAAATATTGAGTTAAAAGATTCCTACAATGCCACCCTGAATACATCATATAAAGGCAAAAAACAATTGATATAGCAAGAAAACAGGCCCATAAACCTCTATTTATATTAGATTGGTTTCAATGATTCAATGCAATGATAGAGAAGTATGGTATCCAACTCAGTAATATATATAACTTCAATGAGATGGGCTTTTATATAGGAATCAGCTGGGACCAGTGGATTGTAACCTGAGATCCTCACAGGAAAGTATATATTAAAAGCTCAAATAATAGAGAAACCCTCACTATCATTAAGGGGATCTCTATAGATGGCTTCACCATCTCACTCCTATATATCCTCACTGTGAAACTGCTACAAGAGTGCTGGACAGATGAAATTGAGGACCACATAAAGATAGCTATCTCTGAAACTAAGTATAATAATGATCATATCTCTTACCAGTAGATTTAGCACTTCCATAAATTTACTATAGCTCATACCAAAGGAACCTACTGCCTGTTGCTTCTGAATGAATTTAATTCTCACTGTACCTATAAGTTTATGAAGTTTTGTGAGAATAGAAATATTATTTCATTCTATCTCATCTCTCATATGAGTTATCTACTGCAGCCATTAGATGTTGGTGTTTTTCAGACCTATAAATATCACCATGTGCAGGTCATAGAGGAGTCTACACAGTGTGGATGTTTGAAATTTACAAAGGTTAAATTTCTTCATGCAATCACCTCTATATGGAAGGTAACATTCAAAATTGACATAGTTAAATGTGAATGAGAATTAACTGGCCTGGTTCCATTCAATCTATCTATTATCCTTAATAAATTATGTGAATATGAGACAACCTCTATGCCTGAAGATCCAGAGATTTCCAACTATAATTATGAACCCTCCATATGGAATACCCCATTAAACACCTGCTATTTCACTGAACTTAAGTGTAAGTTTGATGATTTCATGGATGATGGCCTTCATAAGGATGATTCTGATTCAATGTGTGCAGGCTTTAATAAGTTATTTTAGGGTAATATCATGCTGATGAATACTACAGTGCTTTTGAAGGAGAAACTATCTAAAACTTCTACTATAATTATTGCCTGTGAATGCTGCTGAAATGATTCATAAAGAGTAATTCATAAGAAAGAGGTAATCTCTGCATTAAATGTATGTTGAATGATGAAGATCAAGCATCAGAATGAGGATGTAGAGGCATTAAAAAAATTGCAACTAAAATGAAAGAAAGTGATGAAGGAACTTAAGATGTATTATAGAGACCATGGGATTAATGTAAATACCACTAAATTTACTAGAAGATCTTGGAATCAGATAGTTTAGATTATAATCAATTTATATCTTTCAATTCTATCTCTATTAGATGGTAAATTAATTAAATGTAGTGACTATTGAAGATTTTAATGTTGAAATGGCAGTTTTCATTAAGGTAGTGAACTCTCATATATGAGGGTCTGTATAGCATATAACAGAAAACGTAGTTACATAAGCATAAGAGCCTGGTTACACAGGCAGAGTTTGTTTATATTCATTGTGGTTTTATTTTTTGCGCATGATGCTCTGTAGGACTAAAAAATTGAAATTGAGATCCATCCATCCATCTATCCCTCTAGCAGTAAAGGCAAACATGAGATATTCAACAAGTCTCATTGAGATCAGCAGGAACCAGGATGCAGTAGTGAATAAAATAGGGGGCTAAATACAAGCTTGCTGATGCAAAAGGAAGTAAAAATACACTAGCTGAGCTTTGATTGAGTTGTATTTGTATTGAAGAGTGTTATGTGAGAGATGCTCTGATGCTGGTTTCATAGGTCATCAGATAATTAGATAGAAGCTTATTAGGTAGCTAGAATTAATAGGTTCTAGTAATTATTATAGAGTTCATTAGTTAGGCTACTTATTGAGTGGTCACAGTATTATCATGCTCTGCCCAACTTAGCTCATTAAGTAGTAAGATATTTATCAGTAAAATTCAATTAATTGTAACTAGTAGGTTATAAAAGTGCTCATGTAAATAAATTACATGCCACCTAATAAGATAGTATATGATATTATATTACATATCCACCTGCTGTTGGTAATTACTGGGAGAGCACTCTTAGGGGGATAGGCTATATTAAGAGCTAAGAATCATATAATTTCCATAGCTCTCAGTAATTACTGGGAGGAAGCTGTTGAGAAGGACAGGCTACATTAAGAGTTAAGAATCATATAATTTTGATGACTACCAGTAATTACTGGGAGGAAGCTATTGTAGGGGATGGGCTGCATTAAGAGCTAAGAATCATATAATTTTAACAACTACTGGTAATTACTGGGAGGGTAGCTTTGGATGAACCCCATAGTTGTAGAAAAGTGTGTGAGATAGCTATTCATTATAATAATACATCAAAACTTTCTAATTAGAAAATAGAAGTAAATGTAAAGATTATATAAGTAATGACAGGCTTTTAGATATAAATCTTTACTCTTAGTTCTTCTTTCTTTCTCCTTCTTCTTTCTATTAATTATAAATAATACTAGTAAGTGATCAACCTAATCCCCATTCTCTACTAGTTGCTCCTATTTGCTTTCAAGCTACCCCTTTTTCTATTACTAAGCTGTGTGTTTCCTACCAGTTGATACCATTTGTATTTGAACTACCCCTTTGCAGTTGCTAGGCTGCACATTTCCTACCAGTTGATATCATTTGCTTTTGAATTACCCTTTTTCCTATTACTACTGGTTATTCTCATTCACTTTTGAACTACCCCTTTTCCTATTGCTACTGGTTACTCCTATTTGCTTTCAGATTACCTCTTTTCCCTTGATACTTAGCATACTTACTAGAAGTATCTGATAGCAATTATGAAGCTAAACATCACCTCCCCCCCTGTGCCCCCTGCTGTATCTCTGCCAAAACCAGCCAAAATAAAACAGTTATAAGTATTAGTGGTACTGAATGTTACTGGATGTTGCTGATGGGAACTAGTAAGAAGAATATATACTCATGCCCTAAGTATGAAGAGAGAAAGTGGTTGTTATCCAGTATAATTATAAGTCATGCCATCTAAAAATAGGTGGATGCACCTAGTAGTAACTAATTATAAATAGGATCTACCTCAATGTAGTACATTGTGCCCCTACTGTAAATACTCACTGTAAGTTTTTCATTTCCTGATAGTTGCACATGATACTTACTGGCTGCATCTAGAAAAAACCCCACTGGGAAAGTAGCAACTATTCATAAATATATTTACAAGTAGCATATTGAAGTACATACTGGCAGTGATTGAGAGAGGCTATTACTAACTGATAGCAGAAAAATGCACAATTTTCAGGCCTTATTATTACAGTTAGAAAGCTGAGGCATGAAAAACAGTAAGTTTTCCTATCTGATTATTAGTGATAGCCTCTGGTTGCTAATGAAAGCAACAAATTGGAAGAATTTATTAACTCTAGTAATGAAGAGGAGGAGGAGCTACTAGTAAAGAAATAGTAAGTGTCTTTATCTGAGAATTACTGGTAGTAACAATTAATTTCCAATAGATATCTAGCAACTATAATGACCACTCTGGCCACCTCAGCTCTAACTATGCAAGTTACCCATTCAGTCCTTACTGGTAGTAATGACTAACTTCTAATAGACATCTGCCTACCCTGATGACTACTCCTCCCACTGCTCTGACTCCAACTTCATAAGTTACCCATCCAGTCCTTACTAGTAGTAATAACTAACTTCTAATAGATGTCTATCTACCTTAATGACTGCTCCTCCTGCTGCTTCAGCTCTAACTTTATAAGTTACCCATCCAGTTCTTACTGATAGTAATAACTAACTTCTAATAGATATCTACCTACTATAATAACTGCTCCTCCCACTGCTTTAGCTTCAACTTCATAAGTTACCCATTCAGTCCTTACTGGTAGTAACAACTAACTTCCAATAGATGTTCACCTACCATGATGACTGCTCCTTCTGCTGGCTCAGCTCTGACTTTGTAAGTTATCTATTCAGTTCTTACTGGTAGTAATGACTAACTTCCAATAGACATCCAGCTACCTCAATGACCACTCCTCTTACTGCTCTGACTTCATAAGTTACCCATTCAGTTCTTACTGATAGTAACAACTAACTTCTAATAGACCTCCAGCTACCTCAATGACCACTCCTCTCACTACTCTAACTTTATAAGTTACCCATTCAGTCCTTACTGGTAGTGATGACTAATTTCTAATAGTCATCTAACCCTACATCCCCAGGGCACTATAAATAATCCAGAGTAAGTTGTGTTGCTGGTAGTTAGTAGTAGCTTAGATTTAATTCTATTAGTATATTTTTTGAGATGTTTGAATAATTCTAGGATATATGTGTAATATATTTTATTTGCTATAGATTATTACTGATTACTTTCAGAAGCAAAAATGAACATCCTATAGATATTATGTTATCCTCACTTGAGTAAATAATACCATCTAGTCCTTACTAATTATTACTAATTCTTTCTAAGATTATTATCAATCAATTTAGATATATAATCCTTTCTAGATGCTACTAATTATTACTAATATCTTTCAGATCCATTTCTAGTACTAGCCTTCCTGCTTGCCTTCCTGCTTCTTCTACCCCCTGGTAAGTCAGTCCTTCTGGGTGATACTGACTGCTACTAATTACTTCCAGTCCACAACATAGTAGTAAAGATTTAGCCACTCTAAACCAGTTCTTACCATCAAAGCACCACAAGAGCAGTAAAGGGAAAAATAACTGGTAAGTTTCAGTTCCCTCCATCAGTTGGGTTGCTACCAGTACTTACCAATTACTCCTAGGGAGCTATCACACCAATGCCCAAGCTGTGCACACAAGAACCTTACTGATTGTAACCCTGAGGAGAATGAGAACTGTGATCTGAATGATACCTCATCCTGATACTTTCAGGAGGTAATGATAAGTCTCAGATGTAATTAGATATTACTGGATGTTACTGACTATGATTGATAGGACAAGTTAGCTTAGTTTGTTTTTAGTGTTTAGTTTTAATTCAAAATGAAAGGAATGTTGTTTTTTAATTTTTATTGAATTA
>JANTQH010000252.1:0-25614 GCA_032988465.1 Onygenales sp. PD_10
CCCCCCCCCCTCTAAAAATCCATGATTTCTTTCAGAATTCATACTATTTTTATTAAACAACAACTCATCAGCCAAGAAGCTTTAGTTTAACTACCCTGCTTTCTATGGCTGGAGGCTCCATGACTTCATCTAATCCTCCACCAATTGCCAGAAAACACTTAAGAGGGGAAATATTCAGACTGTTGCCACCAACCTATAAAATCTTGTTAGATGTTTGGGCTGCTCCACACTACTATCACACTGTCTCCACTATCACACTGTCCAAAACCACTCTAATTTAAATAGCATGGGCCTGTCATCTAGTTATTCATTAGCTATCCCATTCCTATTGGCCATCACACCACATTTTTTAGCCTTGATGCATAGGGACTCAATTCATCACATGCATTTCAATTGTTCTTAATTAGTGATGATTAAATTGCACTCAGTTTGAATTTCCACTCCTCCAAGAAAAAAGATCCTTTCCCATTGTGGATACTATCTTCCTGTGCATCACCATTCTCCTTTGTCTCCCCCATTATAGAGATTATCCATTCAAGCCCCAATCAGTGACAATTTAACATGGCATTCCCTAGACCTACTCATCCTATCTCCACAATGTAATCCTCAGCAACTGTGGCATCCTATTCTTCTGATGTCTCTTGTCTTTTGATCTCTCAGAGTCAAAGGATCAGGTAGGGGTTCAACAAGTTGTCAAGAAGTAGTCAAAAAGCAATGCATGGTTTTCAGAGGAGGACAAAGCATTCTGCATCCACAGCTGCAGTTTTAATGTCAAAATTCCCTTTCTTTCAGCCAGCCATTCCTGTGTTCAATTTACAGAGTACAAAGAAACAAGTCATTGACATCTTGACTGCATATTTCTTTGTTGCCCACTGGCAAATAGACTGATTCATATTTCCATTGCCATACAATCAAATCTAAGATGAAAGCCTGCACCTGATTTCCTCCCATTAAAAGTGAATCTGCTGCCTTCTACCAGCATACAGAATAATGAACAATTATGGGGTCTTGAGAGTGTTATCTGTGAACTCTGCAGGCCTTACTAGGAGTAATCTCAGTTGTCATTGTTGAATACAAATACTCTCCCCCTACCTCCCTCTCTGCTCTGCTCATTGAGCTACTATATTGTCCTCCATTTTGTGCAAATAAATGCAAATAAACTGCATAATAGTGAAACATCCATTTTGCTTGCAGTACTCTAAAAGATGAGCCATGGAAGCTGATGTTGATATTACCCAGTGCATTTTTCCTGTTGAATAATACTCTGCCCATTAACACCCATAAAAAGTTGATCAGCCCATTATCATCTTCACCTATTCCCCTTTCCCTGGAATTAGCAGTGAACATTTCTCATGAAGCTGTACTGACTAACCACCTGTGAAGGCTCTCATCATTCCCATATATCCCAAGTAGCAGCAGTAATAAAATGTCTCCCTAATACTGACTCTTTTCTTTCTTATCAGTTACATCTTCCAACTCCTCCCACAGTTGTGCATAGGCTGCTAACCCTTTTTGCATTTATATACTCCATATTTTTCCTGCAAGGAATACCTCCCAATACACAACTAGCAAGTGTATAACATCTACTCCAAGATGCCACTGCATATATGATCAAGGGGTGCTTTTAGGGCTACAACCTCCTCTTCAACTAAAAATGCACCCAACCTACAGTCATCTATGCTCTCTTATATTTATATATACCCCCTCTTCTTCCTGTGAAAAGGATATCACATTAGGAAGTAGAAACCAATAATAAGTAAATTTACCAGGCTGCACCCTACTATACAATCAACAGCCTTTATATACACATTAGATGGATATTTCTATCCCTTTACTTTCTTAACACCTGTATGACACACCAGGGAGATGTTAAGTATATACAAGGAGATATATATGATATAGCCTGCCAGGCAGTGTAGAACAGGCTCACCTTGGTATGTATTTCTCCTTTTAAATTTTTATTATATTTTATCTATACATTTCTGCCTGTTTTATATTACAGATTGTTCCTCTTTTCCCCCTATCTCAGATCTAACTATTATGTGGTAGATCATTAATTGGATCATTGATATTCTGAAGATCATAAACTCTATGTGGTAGATTATTAGCTGGATCATTGATATTCTGGAGACCACAAACTCTATGTGATAGATCATTGGTCAGATCATTGATATTCTGAAGACTACAAACTCTCAAAACCATCTGAGGAAGGTATGTTAGTTATTCTGTATGGAAAGAAGAACTCTTTTCTTTCCCTAGCCTTGATCTCAATGAAGCTAATTGAAATGGGTCTGGTAGATGATAACCTCATGAGATATTCTTTCCTACAATCTTATTCAGCTGCTCCAGAGACATACCCTGAATGAATACAGGGGAGAACTGGTTGATGGGCATTTCTGGACCAGTGACAAGGTGGAAATCATATAGCTCATAAACTATATGTCTAGCCTTACTCTGTGTTTGAAACCATTAGAGGTTCAACACAGGCATGATACATCTGTTTGGCAGCAAGGTATAGTGGTGTTCACTTGTCAATATCTGTTGCTGTAGGGTTAGCCCTTTGGTTGAGAAGTTGCTTTATAGTGTTGTGCTGGCCTTCTAGTGCTATATAATGCAGAGGGGTCCTCCCATCATTTAGCTCTTGAGATGGTGAGGTAGACACTGGCATGCTTATGACCTGTGAAGTCATATTGGAGGGAAGAAATCACACTAATACTACTAGTAGTATCTTTGGAGATGTTGCATTGAGTTCTGGTTGGATACATCAGATAGCTAAATAATGAAGCCTATGACTCTGAACTTTCAGTGATCAATAATCTGGTGCCCACAATAATTAAAACTGGATTGAAAAAACATCATCACAGTAATCCAGGCAAGCTTTCCTTGAATGTATCCTGAACTTTCACACCACCATTCCAGGTCAGCTTTTTTTTGTTTGGCTTGGGTTGCAAGTACTGCAGATCCCTGCTTGTGCTTAATCCCTCAATCTATCTTTAGTGGGTGGCATTTTTTTTTGTCTTGCTGCATCACTAGAGAAGTCAAGGCAACACCAAGAACCCTGGGTGTTCTGATGAAACCTGACTGTATCATGGATACAGAGGGATATGACTAGTGGTGGGAAATACTGCAAGGCAACTGTTTTGAAAAAGCAGATACTCAGTTTGTGTAACCCCTGAAAGTTGGTTAATATGTTACTCCCAAGAGTTGGATAGGAATATAGTCCTCCAAGTAATAAATCCAGCAATATGGGTATCACCTGGAAACAGCCAGAGATTGAATGGATCATTGCAGCTTTGCTTGTGAAGAGTTTACTATCACTCATGAGTACTATCTTATTTAAAACAGCTCTAACCTGTTCATTGAACACTCTACTCCCCATGAAGATGAGAAAGAATAAACTTATAGTAGTCAGCAGTATATTCCTTCTTATAGTCACCATGTGAATAGTGTGGGCAAAAAGCATCAATATTGTCACATGCAGGTTTTTGGCTTTCAGCTGAAGAAGGCATTTAAATGTACTGAGAACTATCAACTACTCAATAGTCAGTATTTATCTTGACTTAGTTGAATGTTCACATTAGCTTCACACTTGAGGAGAACATCCTACATTCAATGTGACCCACACAGTCATAGTAATCTGCAAGGACTGCAATCTTCATGAGTATTTCTAAATTCATAGATTATGGCACACTATATGTGTATCTGATGATGGAAGATGTCCATTAAGATCAGTATGATAGATAGATCCTATGAATAGCATGAAGCTACACCTCCATGCTTGTGATATTATCTTCTTTTAATGTTATTTGTTCCTGTGTTCTCTCCTACTAACTGGAATCAGGGGAAATATGACATTGAAGTATGTGGTATGCTTCATTAGCTTGGCTGCTTCAACACAAGAGATGGACAGACAGACAGGTAGATAGGCAATCAACTATATAAGGGTATTTCAATGTAATCCTCATATTGGGCTGCCTAGTCTTGAGATTGACTTCATACTCATGGTAGACCTATAGAGGCTGCAAGTTACCTTACTCTTCCTACATACTGAGCATTCCAGTCAAAGTTCTTCTAATACATCCCACATTACTGCCCATCCCATTCAGGTGAATCTTATTGATGGGGCTATATGTGATTATCATGCTTGCCTGGCCTATCTCCTTTCACAAAGAACTCTAATCTAGATATCTGAAAACACCTCCATTGTCTTCATATAGCCATAGTAATCTGTAAGGACTGCAATCTTCACAAGCATTTCTGAATTCATAAACCACAGCACACTACACATGCAAATATTAAGATGCTGCAAGCCTATTTCTTTTCCCTACTAATCAATACTCTAACTGCAAACACCCAGAATGCTAGTCAGCCAGCTCTACTGATAATCATGGTGCCCTGCTCCCTACTCTCTAATCTGCCTGTGCAGGTTTGGACCTCAACCTTGCAGTGCTATACCTTCTTTCCCTATAATTAGCAGTGAAAATTTTCTGTGAAGTAGTGATACTCACCTGTGAAGACTCTCATTATTCCTACAATTTCCTCACAGCTGCAGCACTATAATCACCCTACTCCTACATACTTACCCCCTCTACTTCCTCAGCATGGGAGATCAGGCTCATTGAGATACAGATACATCCTCAGAGGTTAAATTCTTTTGCTGCAGTGTCCTCCAGAGCTCAGACACCTCATACTTATAAAGGCCTGCCAGGAGCCAACTAAGATCCACAGAGCTCACCATGCAGCTGGGTGTCACCAGGAAGATCTGTTGCTAACCCCTTCATTAGCTAAGCTTGATATACCCCCCCCCCCCCCCCCCCCCCCCCCCCTAACAACCACTTTTACCAAGGTGCTATCTACTATACAATTAAGGGCCACTTTTATAGCTACCACCTCTACTCCACATAAAGATGCCAGTAAAGTAGAGCCAGCACAGAAGCACCACAAGGCCATTCATATTCAGGGGGGTGAGACCCTCAAGCCACAAAAGTTCAAATCCCAAGTAAAACAGACATAGTGCTTTTATTGCAGGCCATGTGATTCAGTATTTAACTGTCAATCACATCTAAATGAACACTTCAATTCAAAGAAGCATACATGAAATACTGAGAAGGTAGCTCCTCTGACTATATACCCTCTTACATATACTTATACTACATCTTCTTTCTGCAATGAATGCATCTCAATCATCTATTTCATTACATTAAGATTCTAACTCTGTTGCTCCTCTCACAATCAATCAAATCCACATTCAAGAGAACCAGCTCTAGGCCATGGCCCCTATCATCTCAAGTTGATGAGGCCTTGGGTATGGCAACATCACCCACCTGGGTATAGGCAAGTGTTACTGGTAAGTTCAATGTTCCAATCCAGCCTGGTGATGACAAGAACCCCACTACTTCTAGCTATCTAATTGCAATGAGGACTTGGTTGGTTGCCAGGGAATTAGAAGGGGTTAATAAGTGAGCTATGGGCTGACTATTTCTGGACTTCTAGGAGAATTCTCCATGACAATATTCTAGGAACCAGTAAGTGCTATATACATACATATGCTGTGGTGCTGCCTGGAGAGTATTATTACACTTCAATTCCTTCTTGGAAACTTTACAAGCATCATGCTTTAATCACACACAAAGTCATTATACACATCAGATTGATATTTCTAACACTTTGCTTTCTTGACAGCCACATAGCATGCTGAAGAAGTATTGGCCATATACAGTAAGATGTATACAACACAGCTCACAAGGCAGTATAGGACAGATTAGCACTGATATGTATTTCTTTCTCTTTTTAACTCACTGTATTTTATCTTTGTGTTTCTACCCATTTTATAGTATGAAGTATTCTTTTTTTTTTTTACTCTCAGATCTAACTATTTTGTGGCAGATTATTGGCTGGATCATGGATATTCTAGAGACTACAAACTCCCAGAACCAGCAGAGGAAGGTATGTTATAATTACTCTGTATGGGAAAGAAACTCTTTTCTTTCCCTAGTCTTGGTTCAGATGATACTAATTGGAATGAATCTGAATAGACAGTTGCCTCTGAATTGCTAAGCAGTATAAAATCACCTACTCCATGCAAAAAGGCCTTTAACTTGAAGTGACAGACTCTTATATATATACCCCATCTGCTTCCTGCAACCAAAGAATCAGGATTTTACCATAGCATCTACTATTCATAATCTCTACATCAGTGGTTACTTTTGCTCTTGATTCACCAATTACTTTCACAGTTTTGTTAATTGGCCTACTCCAAGAGTTAGCAGCTTCTTATCATTGTGGATTTCTGCCTGGTCAGCAGTCCAGACACACTAATCAAGCAGTTCTCACCTGCATTTGTTCATTGTCTGTCCCCAGAGCAGCTGGAAAAGATCACAGGAGAGAATGCAGCCTGCATGCAAATACTGCTGATAAGTCATTTATACACACCATTATGGTACAATTTCAAGATATCATGTAGGTTCTAAACCATATGTCCAGTGTTGCTCAATGAGTTGCTCATCAAGTTCCAGTTAGCTATATTCTGGAGTTGAACAACTGCCCCCCACTGGGGGACCAAGAATAATGCCTTATCACACATATATATATATATACAACTGACTGTAACTGACCAGTAACCTCCAATCAGGCATCAAATCTTCAGCTAATAGCCTTCAATCCACCCTGTCTGTTGTAAGTCTTCTTATTCCTGCCACCAGCTATGTTTTCACATGATTTAATGTCTTATCCCATCATCTAGTGATAGGTTCCTCCCAATTAGTTAACCCCACAGCCCCCTGTATACCCCAAATCAAATAATGTCAGGCCAAGACCCCTGAGCCAATGGTAGAGGCCACAGTGGGATATTTGAGGAAGATGGTCCAAGCTATTGTCAGTAAGTATTACTTGTTGCACTCTTTACTTTATCACCTTGCTAAACTACCATTTTTACTAGGTGAGAATAGCAAAACAATGACTCCAAATTTAAATATGCTAACCCTAGTGCCCCTCACATCTACTCAATGAAGGAAAATGTTAGCAAGATCATGCATATAGGTTATCTAGGTCTCTGCTTGATTTGTATCAACATGGATGGGTACTTAGATTACAAAAATAGATGCTCCCACCATACACTAAAATGATGCATGCCTCCAACTGCACCTGAGCACACTTCAATACCATCCTATGACATTCTTGATTTGGTGTGGATATCCCAAATAACCTTTTCAGAATTCACTTTGAATGTTATAGAGGAATAGGGAAATTAAGGGAGGTAGGTAGAGATATGTCACAAAGAATGCATAATTTAGGGACAGAATTTTGAGCATAGTTTATAATTATATTGACTCAAATCTGAGGCCACCATGCCAACAACAATACATCTTCTTCCTGCAAGGAATACCTCCCAAGACAGAACTGGGACACACATGAAAGGCACCTTCACCAAAGTGCTACTTAGTATTCAATCAAGGGTCACTTTCACAGTTATTGTGTCTACTTCATGCCAGAGTGCCTGTGAAGTAGAGTAAGGTACCCTGCTATTCCCATTATCTTACTTCAAGTAAATATACCTGAGGCACAACCTGAAGACAGTCAACACCCACTTTTACCAGGGTTGCACCAACTTTATGATGATATGAGCTATTATGTCTTGGACTTCATAGCTGTGATGGATCATATACCCCACAAGCAGGAGAGGTTAGGATCCTACAGCCATGAATGGAAGTGGTACAGGGCACTAGGGGTCCTGTTAGGTAATATACATCAGTTGATACAATGTCATGTGATTATGGCAGTCCTGGAAAACACCTTCAGAAAGACAAGGTCAACCCTTGATATCAATCAAGTGATTTTTACCCCATGGAGAGAAGGGGTTTTGAACTCTGCATCTCATTACTCTCCAATTCTGACCCTGATACCTGGCCAGCTCACATATATGGAGGTTATTAGGTGGACTCTTGTCAAGTAGGTACTAATATCATTGAATGGCAGTCCATTGATAAATGTGCAAATTTGAGGAAGAGCCAACATTGAAGAATCAACTGGACAAGTTATTGCTAACTCCCTCTGGAGTTATGAATGCATGTGCCCTGCACTACAAAGGAGCTTTTAGCTCCTAGGAAGGTTGTGCCTCTATAAACAACTCTGCTACCACCATGGAGGCTGATACCAGCCTCTGATGTAGGAGAATTCAACAGATAGCTCTGTGAAGACTATGACCCTGAATTTAGGGTGATTAATATTCTAGTGCCCACAATGGTTTAAATTCAGATTGGAAAAAAAAATCATCACAGTAATTCAGGCAAGCTTTCCTTGAATGTACCTTGAACTTGCATTATTACAATGATTGTACCAATTATCCCAGTTTGGCTTTTCTTTACCTGTCTAGCATTAAAGGTGCTACAGACTCATACTTGTACCCACCCTCCCTTGTTGATCAGTGCTATGAAAAGAAAAGCCTCCCAATCATATCATACTCTCCAATAACAATAGAATTGGCATCCTCAAATGACTAATGCTAGTTGATGAGCTATCCCTTGATGTGCAGGTTATTCTTCCTTGTGAAGGGAAGGAAATTTAAAGCCTAAGCCCTGTTACTTTCCAATTCTCTGTCCTGATACCTGGCTGGAGCAACCACACCAAAGTTAGGAGCTAGACTTTTGTCACCCAGGTGATGGATTGATACCTCTTTTTGATGACCAAGATTTATGTAAAGGTAGATTAGGAGGTCTTCAACTGACTACAAGTATTTACCATGGCTTAGCTGCATGTTAACATCAGCTTCTGCATTCAGTCCCCACTGCTCCTTGCCCTGCTGATGGTAAAGATCCATGAAAGTTAATAAAACCAGAAAATGAGGTTAATAACTGAGCTATAATAATGCCCACTCTTCATTTATCAAGAATATAATGATTGTTCATGCAATATAAGATATGCTCTCAGATACTGAAATCACATATACCTACAAATCATTCTTGAGGTAGCTTTTATAGAGGTTTTATTCAATTAGGCTAATGAGCAGTCCATCACCATGCTGCCTGATTCTGTCTGTCAGTCCATTGATAAACCCAGTAAGGCCATGCACAAAGGAGTATGTCAACAGCCTCAACAGTCTTTATTCTGAATTGACAGCATCCTTGAGACTTAGTGCATTTTACAGATACAGGGCTAATGTAGGTTATATGATCAAGGTGTGGTTGGTGGCATTTCTTTACATCTTGCTGCATTTTCTTGAACCAGGATTTCCCTCTCTGCTGTTTTGCCAGTCACATAATGGCTCAATTAAACCCAGTTTTGGCAAGGGGATTTCCTGGATATGCTTGGTACAGGACACAGTAAACATTGCTCTGATAACATTATGAAATAGTACATCTCCACTGCCAGCTGCACCATCCATTTAATAATGTCAATGACAGACAATGTGACTAACTCTAGTGCTGCTATAATTATCAGAGGAGTCAAGGCTACATTAAGAACCCTGGCTGTTTTAATGAAGCCTGATTGCATTGTGGACACAGAGGGATATGAGTAGTGGTAGAAGATACCTTGGGTGAAAAGTTTGCTGTCAGCCATGAGTACTATGTTATTTGAAACAACCCTAACCCATTCATTGAACACTCTATTACTCATGAAGAAGAGGAAGAGGAGTTATTACTTATAGAGTAGATAGACACCATGTTTTCCACCTACCAATACACTAAAGTTTATAGAGAGCTGAAGCAAATTATTCTCAGCTTTCTAGATGAACTTAAGGTGAAGTTAGGGGTTACCTAAGTTCTCTATTGAGCAGGTGATGGATTCTTACTCTTTTTTGATGATCAAGCTTGTCATAAAGGTGGATCAGTAGGTTTTCCAAACCACCCACTTGAACCCTACAGTATTGCACTATCAAGCCATGATAAAGGATATAGTCAAGAATTTATCCATCCAGCAATGGACAAATTCACAGTTATAACTGCCCACCTCCTCCCACAAACTCAGACTCTCAGTGGATCAGGAGATGCTCTACTGGCTGCAAGCATTTATCATAACTTACTTACATGAATGTTCACATCAGCTCCTACCTCCAGTAATAGCTCAGCAGTATCTTGATTCTTATCAGCAAGGGATTGGATACCATAGAATTGAGGGCCACTTTCACAGCTACCCTAACCTAGTCAAGAAACTGAAGCACAATGAGGCAGCAAACCCCACACCACCTCATTGTATGAATGCCACCCTTTGAAGCAGCCATATTTGCAAATCCTGCTCTATTAAAAAGACCACTAGAAGTGATGTGGCAACACCATTCAGAGCAGGAAAAGGAAAATGTGGAGTGATGAAAGCAATCATTCTTAATGACAACTCTAACATCACCCCAGTCAAACCTGAGGTCATTCAACCCCTGTTTCCTGATATACTACTTGCCAATGCTGCCACCAACACCCATGATAACACTAGCAGAAGAAAGGGACATGCTATGCCTAAAGTGAAGAAAAAATATATACATCTAGTTATAGACCTCTTTGTCAATGGATACATCTACAACAACAATGCTCTACTCAGAATGATGCAGGCAAAACTACTATTACTTTCATGGGAGGTTTTGATCAGCAGGAACAGTCTTTCAGTGGTAGATTTATAGAATTTGTAGCATATGATGATATCTTCTAGCCTGCAGCTTAATTTGAATATGTTATGAGGCTGTGATGCATTAAGGATCCTTCCTGAATTAGCATCTCATCAGTGGCAAAACCAGCCAGACATCATTGTTGCATTGAAGATATATTTTTCACTAGTCATGATGATTTTCCAAAGACATATCAGGCAACTATGTATGAATAATATGAAGCCACACCTTTATGCCTGTAACACTGTTTCCTTTCAACTTGATCTTATCTGAGGTTCTCTCTTGTCATCAGGAATTGAGGGGTCAAACATTGTATTATCATGGTTGGTATGGCTCACCTATCTGCCTCTTTCTACAAGAAATACATCTCAGGATACAACTAGGAAACAGATGACACCCACTTTCATCAAACTTCAACCTATCCACTAGTAAAGCTATTAGTAACTGGAGTAGCATCTTCTCAGTGTTCTTCTAGACTTCATTATGGTAACTATGATCTTGTGTAAATTTGTGTTAGGCTTCAAGGGGTTAGCAGGCAGAAAGAGAGGATATGGTTGAGAAAGGTTAGAAATTAAAAATCAATACAATAAAAAACTCTACAAGTTATCCAGATTTTGACAAATATCCAGTAACAAAAGAAAAAAAAAGTAGTAACCTCCAATCATCCAACTCAAGTGAGCTTTGCCCCAAACACTGCTTTTTTTTTGTTTGGCTGAGCCTCAGTATTGATTATGTTTAAAGAACTAATATACTGCTTTAAATCCCCACATTTTCTGACAGGCTAGGGCCCAATTAGTTGTCATTGTATTGGTTTTGACTGCTACTGAACTATGCCAAGCACTCACAACATCTGCACCAATAAGAAGGAGGTTAGGGAATGAGAAATATACATAAATCACTGCCTATTTAATTATTTAATGGATACCACAGATCTTATATATTTGACTTAGGGTGTTAGGATTAGGGGGTTAGCCTTAGGGAGGGTTAGGGAATAAGAAATCTATAAAAACCACCACCTATTCAATGGATACCACAGATTGTATATATTCAACTTAGGGTGTTAGGATTAGGGGGTTAGCCTTAGGGAGGGTTAGGGAATGAGAAATGTATAAAAAACACTGCTTTCCATGGATACTACAGATTATATATATTTGACTTAGGGTGTTAGGATTAGGGGGTTAGCCTTAGAGAGGGTTACTGAAACAACAATTAACTGGTGATGTGGAACTAATGGATTGTGTCTATACTAGCTAAGTAGTAGTTTAACCATATACCAGATCATAATGTTATGTTGGTAGTAGAGAAGAGATGAAAAGGTGTTTAATTGATTGTAAGAAATTACCCATAGGGTAGGGTATAGAGGTTATAGAATGATGTGAGGGAATATAAACATGTAGTACAAAGAGTTGGTTATATTGAATGTAGGGGTAAGAACATAGTAAAGCTGTTCACTGGCCCTATAAAGATAGAGAGGTCAGCAAAGATTATATACATCAAGGTTTCAGGCCCACTTAGGTAAGTCTTATGTAAGCCTCCATTGTCATGACCCCTGAGCCCCCTGGGCTCACTCCTTTAAAGGCTCTCTGACCTGGTGGCTCTAGATCTTCACCCTGTGAGCCTGTAGTTCTCACATTGATCTCTAAGCCTAATTGAGTAATATCTTAACTCCTCTCAAGACTTGATAATATCTCTAGCAATCATAAAATACAAATGCCAAGCTAGGCCTAATCAAGTAAGCCTATAAATTCCCTAGTTTATTATTAATTCAGAAGATCATAGAAGTTCACAGCTGCAGTAATTAGTATTCATTTAGAGAGGTAGGGCTAGTTGACATAAACTAACAGGCCAAACTATGTCTTTATTATGTGTAGTTAAGTATTTATTGCCAGGCCTACAGCTTTGCCTCCCCCCAAAAAACAAACAAAAGCTAGAACAAAAAGAATTTGGTTGTGCTCCACTTTTAAGTCCTGAGTCAAGACTAACCTCTGGACATGTGAGGTGCTAAGAATCTTTAGTTATAGCAGTCAAAATGCTAGCCAGCCACCTGCACCTCACTAACCTAGATAGGCAAAGCTTGAAATACTTTAATTTAACCTTAATGTAACCTTCTGATTTGCATCCCTAATAACTACCTCCATCTATAACTATAGATAGCTATTTAAATCTCTTCAATTCTATCATCCACAATTTGCACCCTCTTTACACATTAATTAATATGTTACAGTTTATCTTTTAATACATTTTCATCTCCAAGATTAACCTTAGAACTGCTATGTTTATCATTGCACTCTAGCATGAGGAAGATATAGATACTATATATATTAATAGTCTCAGCTCTTTACCCTTCCCCATAACTGATTACTATTTTCCTCTTTATTCACAATGCAGAGTTTACATCCTATTTAATACTTTACTAGCTTGGATTGTTCTGCATATTTACTGCATGATATGCAAACAGAAAAGTAGTTAATACTACTGAACTGAATCACCTGGTATTATCTCTATCTCTACTACTTTACTTCAGCCTTTTCAATACCCAGGCTATGATAAATCAGCATGAGGCTCTTTCAAAACTCCTATTTATAATGCATATTATCACTCATGGTGGCATTCATAATATTTTTGCTTTCTTCTTACTCTCTTTTTCATATACTATCTCCATCTGAATTAACACTGTCTGCTGTTATACCACTAGCTAGCTATAGTATTAAAGCTACATTTATTATAGCTCCTGCTTCTTGTTTCTCTTATTCTTGCATATCTCTCACCCAAATCACCTTTTTGTATTTAAACTTATTGATTGAGAGTCTTTATTTTCCCTCATCTAGGCCACTAAGTTTTCCCAAACCTAGCTGAGTAAAACTCACTTCTTATAATCACTTCTTTCTTTTCTTTCTCAGTGTTTTCATCACAGTTTACATCCACTTCTTTTAAGCATCTAACCCTCTGCCCCTACAACCACTAACTGGCTATTTGATAGTTGTATGTCTATTCTCTACTGTATCTCTTCCTATTAATTTCTCATTGTTATTTCCCTTTTAGCATCATCATTTACTTCATATAAACTATGTGAATCCATCTTTTAGCTCCCATCTATTTCTTTTTACTACAATATATCACACTATTTGGTCATATTGCCTCATCAAATTCATTCTTTAGCTTCCATCTATTTCTTTTTACTATAATATATCACACCATTTGATCACATTGCCTCATTAAATCCATCCTTTAGCTTCTATCTATTTCTTTTTGCTATAATACATCACACCATTTGATCACATTGCCCCATCAAATTCCCAATTGCTATAATATCTTGTCTCACTTGATTATGTTGGCCCCAACAAATTAGTTGACTACAGCTATTAACTACAGTCTCACTTAGCTGTTCTGTCATTTTAGTGCTGTGTTATTCACTTACTTATCTACCTCTTATAGTATAAATATCTTCTTCTCATCAGCAATCCTCTCTTCTTTTTCTTTACTCTCACCTGCTCCCTTCTCTCTTGGTGTCTCTCTTGCTCCATCTCCCACCTTCCCCTATGCTTGCTTGTGCTCTTTTGACTAGCTATTTAATAGCTGTATGTCTATTCTCATCATTCTTTTCTTTTCATAATCTTTCTTGTTAATCCTCTCTCTATCTGTGTTGTTCCTCTTAACTGGTTATTTATACCTCTATTCAGCTACTTTCTTCTTAATTTACTCCTTAAATCTTGCCATCCTATCATTCTAGCTTCCTTGATTGCAAGACATTTAGTTCTTTTAGTCCCAATTCTGATTTGTTCATTTTAGCTTTCCATAATCCTTATATTACATCAGATGTTGCTAATTCTTCCCTCTCTTACCAGTTGCAAAAATGGCTCTCAACCCTCAGGATTTTGAAATCCATGGCCATGAGAATAGGCTCATGCCTGACAACCTCTATGACAATGATAAGTTACTGTTTCCCACCTCTCAGTGATGTGTCTTTCACACCCTCTTTTATCTCATGGATCAAAACAAGCTTGTTGGTGAGATGAATACTAACATTAATCTCCAAATTTCTTATATCTTTATTAAACTTGTCATTCATGCTAATTCTAATCATAAAATGACTCTTAATCTTGAGATCACCATCTTTAACCCTGCCATCATTTCAACTGGCAAACTCTGTGGTGATGTTTATATGCTGCCTGAGCAATTCATCATTCTGACTGTCACTTGTATGAATGATCCAAGTCAAGAGGAATTTCTTGGTAAGGTCTGCCAAAGTCTCCATTGTTATGATGAACTCACTGACTATTACTGAGCAATTAAAATTGATTTTTCTTGTAATTTGAGCACTCTCCATGCATACACCCTCTTCTCTGGTGTTGATTTTACCTCACACAACAATTTGATTGGTCTTATGTGCAACCAGTTTTTACCCTATAATAATGCTGACAGCAATGTCTATTTGCACCTGATTGTTCATGGCACTGATGTGGATATTGCCTTGGCTCAATTTGAAGATTCTACTCACTTTGACAACTCTTCCTTTGATGACAACCTCTGCTGGTACTATTCTGAGCACCCTGGGACTAAGTTCCTCCAGATTGGTAATTATCCTGCATATGAACTCTATCCTTTTCACCCCATTGAGCAATAAGTCTCATTTGTCAATTTTGATGAGTATATAACTGTTCTTGGCTATGGACTTATTTCAGAAGAGGAAGCTCAAAAGGTACTGTCTAAAGGCCTTAATGAGTGTATTACTTCCCTTTGCCTCATCAAAATTCCTGGCTGTGGTAACCATCAATATGAGGATTTCCTTTAGATTCCAGATGATACTCAGTCTTGCATCCAACCTGGTAATAAGCTCAGAATCAATTTCAACCCTGAAATTAATGATTCCAAGGAAGACTGGTTTGCCAAAGTCATCAATGATGGTTGCCATGCTCCTCAGGCACACCTAACCATCACTCTCAATCACCCATGGAATTATGAGGAGAGATAATAGGCATGAAATCTAACCCCTAATCCAACTACCTTCACCCCAATTGATCTGACCCTGCATGTCACTATTCATTCTCTTTGTAATACTATTATAGCTGACAGTGGTCATTCTGTCAGAGTTACTACAATTATGTTCAACATTCCATTCTGAAACTAGATAAAGTGTCTTGATGAGATCCACACCAACTTCACCTAAAAACATATAAATTGAAAGTAATTCTTATTGGCTAACAATATTCACCCAGAGAGAGTTGGAATTATTGATACCTTTACTACTATTCATTCTAATGAGCTTGTTACTTTTCTTCCTCATATCTGTGCTAATGCTAGTTTCAACATCAACCAGGCACTTGTGTTCTGCAAGCTGCAGTCCTTGATTAGTGGAATCTTCCAACTCTATAGTCCTCCTGGCACAGAGAAAAGCTATTTCATTAAGTGGCTAGTTATGTTACTCCTCCATGCAACTTAAAATATCCTCATCAGAACCAAGCACTGCATCATCCTCACTGCACCTTCAAATGAGCTGGTTAGCAAATTGACAATGAATATTTATTAATAGGTTATAGAGTATTATGAAGACTATCTCTATCTCCACACTGATCTCCCTGTAGTGACTACTAAAGATAAGGAAGCTGATATAGCTACATTCTCATATCTCATTATCATCCACCTATATTTTCTTCCCACTGAATTAACTGTCTTCATTGCTGATTCTGACAAGACTTGCCCTTACCACACAGAAAATAGGCTAGATATTCTTGATGAGTTAGAACTACCAGATAATTTTCAGCTGCAGACTATGCTCCTTCATATTTATAATCACTATAAAAAGGCCATGTTCATTAAACACTCATTCATCAATGACCCTTAACTTATCCATAAGGGCCTTAGTTTGGGTGCTTGAATGGGGAGAGCCAGTCATCTCATGTATCTATATATTGGCAACTTTAGAGACCATCCTCTTCTGCATGCTCTTCTTGAGGAATTATTCAATGATATTCTTGAACCTGCCTCCAAACATAGATTGACTGAGCTTATCACTAAACTTCTTGAATATACTCTGTTGTTTGATCATGTTGTTTATGCCACTCTTTCACAACTTGATGTTGAGCATACCTATCTCAATCTCAACCCAGACATTATTATTATTGATGAGGCCATAAAAGCTGTGGAGTCTGAGCTCTGGCTGCTCATCTCCTTGTTTAACATCTGGTTATATATTCTTATTGGTGATAACTTCCAACTCTGCCTCACTATATTCTCTAGTATTGATAAGAATCCTTTCAAGTTCTAACTTCACCAGTTCCTATTTGCCTGGCTGGCCACTGCTGATGTTGACCTCTACATGCTAAACAAGTAGATGTGAATGTGTCCCTCAGTTTTATCTGTAGTATTCTATATATTTTACCACAATAAATTGCTTGACTTGCCTTTGGTTTTAGCACTGTCTGAGACAACCAGAGCTGTTGAGGGCTTCAATCATGTGGAATTTAGAATTTGCAACCCTTCTCTGCTCATTAATCTTACAAAGAGAACTATCACCTCTAATCCCTTCATATGTTTGCTCATCAACATGGAGAACATCACCTTTGTCTGCAAGCTAATTGTCAATTTGCACCTCCAGGCATGCATTAAATCTAAGGATATTCTTGTTCTTGTATCATACTGCAATCAGTTCCATGCCTACATTGCTGCACTTAATGAGCTTAGGCTTATGAACCCCATTTATGAGGGCCTTGCTATTTGCACTATTAATGCTTTCCAGGGCAGTGAGCATTCCATTGTGATTGTGGACTTAGTTGTTGCTAAATCCATTAACTTTGTGTGGGAATACAATTATCTCAATGTCATCCTCTCTTGTGTCATTAATGCTTGCTATGTCATTTGCAACCTAGATGCAATTAAGAACATGCAGAACCATCATAGTGCTCATGCCTTTATCAAAATAGTCAGCTATTTTAAGTAGTGTTATGCAGTCTACATTAAAAACAAGCAAAGCATGTGCAACTACATTGATATGAGTAGAGTGACTTGACACCCAGCTACTAATACTGGTTTTGATGTTGTTGCCATGCAGGATGGAGAATACAAGGCTGATGCTAATACTAATAATAACATTTAATAGTAGCATATAGAGTAAGAAGCTCCTAATGCTCCTTCTAATCAGAATTCTACTCTACCTGATCACAACATGGATGTTACTAAGCCTCTTCCTGATTAGCTCATACCTGATATTGATACTCCTCCCACTGCATCCAATGAAGGGACTGACTGGAATGAAAATATCAATTAGCTCATATTTATCACTCTTGAATCTACCACTGCATCTGTCAATTGGTAATTAGTCTTGTCTCTTCCTCTTTTCTCTCTTTCTTCTTTATGGCTTGGTAATCTGAGGTTTGTTTTTTACTTTGAAATGCACATGATCTTTCTTCCTTTTTCCTTTTTTTTTTTACTTCATTACTGATTAGCTCATCAGATGGACATTTCAAAAGTATCAAAATTTAAAGATTTTTGTTCTTTTTTCTTCCTGTTTGGCTTTTTAAGATGATTATCTTAATTATCTGTATAATAATCATCTCCTATTTGTTAGCTAGCAACTGCAATTAATTTCTTCCCTTTATATTCTATCATCTACCCCCTTTAAATTCTAACACAGCACAAATCCTGCATAAAACTTCATTATGATATAGTGGAAAGCTTACAGCCTTACATTCAAGTAGTGTGTGCAACCATCTAAACTGTCTAATTGCTGTATTACACTCATAAAATAAAGTAGTTCTCCTCACCATATCTGTGTCATGTCCACCTCATCTCCTCATCATCCCTCTGCCATCCCCCTGTCAACCCCTTTATTCTTTTATTTTGTCTCTATTTTCTTTACCATCTTCTTGACTCTCCTCTTCATCATATCCTTACCATCTCCAAATCACCCCTTTTTCCAATGAGCCCCCCAATACAGAAATGTCCCCTTTATTGAAAATAGATTTGAGTAAAGGACTATTCTAATCATATCAAACATCAATGTTTAGAGAGATCAAGAGCCATTACTTGTCCAACCTACAATAGAAATGTCCCTTGAGACCACCAGTGCATCAAGGGCCATAGAAAATGTTGTCCAGTTTGTTTAAAGCTCAAGAACACAAAAAATATTCATTGCCATATTCAATCTTGCTGACACAAGATAAATGTACTGACAGCTCAAATCTCTGATATATCAGGTAATTACTGTGCTTTTCTTTCTTCCCTATTCCTCCTCTACATTAACTAATACAAGTTGAACTTCAGATAGTAATCCACAGCTATTAGAGCTCCCTACTATTTTTCAAGAGATCTCTGGCCTTCAAATGCAATGCAAATTCCCCAAATACACACTCAACAACTTTAACTTACTCATTCCTAATGAATCACAACTATCCTGGCAGAGACCAGCTTTACTCTCACCCTCTGAAGTCTGAAATAAAGAATTCCCTACACTGGATATATTTCATGCTGTATATTCTAATACAGCAGGCTTGCTGCTTGAGCATGTCTTGCAAGATAGTAAGCCTGTCAAGAGCAAAGAAGATAGGGACATCAATATCAGCAATGCCTTATATTAAGTAGGTATACCTCTTTGTGACTCTGACTCTTCACCCAAATTTTCCTTAATGAATATCCCTCTTCCTGCCCAATTCTGCCACCTACAACTATCTCAAGTACTCAGAGACAAGCTTTGCATTGCCCAGGATGAAGGAATTCAACTATTAGCCAATTTTGTACCTGCAGGGAGCTTTGTTGATATCTATATTAGTTTGTGGAGATCCTCCATTATTATTGTGCATTGACTAATTAAAATAAAAAAAAACAGACCAGAATTGACATGGTTTGTCTCAATCCATAGGCCATTCTGAATGGATATGACTTTTGTATCCACCCATGGATGAAAACCTCAAAGTGTTTGTCTTGTATTCAGGTAAATCTAGCCATCTAATCAAGATCTTGAGTAAACTGAGTAATGGATTCATTACTTGTGTTGATTCAAACTGAGTTATATATATCCTGTCAGGGTGATTGCATGCCATGTTTACAACTTGATCTAATTCCTTGGTTGGGATAAACTTTGAATCTCTTGAGGCTTTAAACACCATGGCTTAAAGTGTTGCTATCCATCTCCCAAGCTTACACTGAACTCCCTGTGAAGTATTGGATGATTTTCATTAATATATCAAAGCTGTCTTGCATTTTCTTCATAATGAGTATAAAGCAGATATCATTACTATGGTTCTAGATAGCTGGATATTGTTTCTGACACATTTAATATGAGATGTGGTATGTAACTTGCATTTCTGGTCAGCAATCTATACTTTTCTTAAGTATTTACAAAGGTGATTATTGCACAAGCTGGCAGTATGCTATGATATCACCCATGAAAATATCCTACCTCATGTCAAAAATGAGCATTGGGTAGTGGTGTCCTAATCTACAAGCTCACTCTCCACTCACCTATTTGTTACAAAATCTCTTGTGTTTCTAATGGGTGTTATTAACATCATTGAGTCTCTTTTCTTTCCTTTCTTTCTTTCTTTTTTATGGTTTGGTTATCTCATTAAACCTCCTATGCTTTTTCCTATTACTACTTTCATAACTAAATGTGATGCATCATTGCTGTGCCCAGGTATCCATGCATTCTGCATGCATATATACCTTTAACCCACTATGCCAGTGCTACCTCCCTTGTTTGCCTTTTCCCATCCACAGTAGCATTCTAGATTAAGGATAATCAAAACCCAACAACAAAAAAAAAACCATCATTTAAATGCAAATGGAATCCACACAAACAACAAAAGATATCAGCAAGAGATGGGAAAATAATTGAAAACATACATGTCACAAAATAAACTGAGGTGTCTTTAATTATGTCAATATAGGATAGCAACTCCCCCTCTCTTCTCCCTCTCTACTTCTCCAATCAATACAAATTAACCCAGAGTATCCAGATCCTGAAAACATAAGAACCACACATATCCCAGTTAATTAAGAGATAGTCTACTTTCCTTTCTCACACTTCCACTATAATGCACAAAAGAGATGATAAAGTCATCAAGTGAATCAAAGAAGCAACAAACAGAGAGACAAAATTAGCAGTAAACACACCAAAAGTAAATAAACATCAACTGAAAGAGAGTAAAGAAGAAGAAGAAAAATCTCACCTCCAATCTAGCCTTTCCTACCAACTGGAAAAAAGCAAAGAAGTTCATCCATTCAGAATGAAAATCACCTTGCTTCCATTTATCTCATCCTTTCATCCAGAGAGTTGTAAGCTTTTGGTGTCTCCCCCCTTGCTAGCTATCTTTAGCCAATTAGCATTCTCATGTGGAAATATTCAACTAATATGAATCCTTGTAGAAAAAAACACCCTCAAGGTATACAGCTCCATGGATATCAATTCACCTCAACTGATATAACAAGCCCTTTAATATGATCAATTTTTTGATCTCCCATTACCTTCTCCTCTTATTCTTTATTTTTCCCCCTCTTGTCCTTCTATCTCCTTATCTTGATTATTATATAGTACTAACTCTTGCAGTCATGCATGTCTTTTATCTTCTTTGCTCTTCTATTTTAGTCATTCACCATCCAAGTGTTACTTGTGTTATTACCTAACACATTGAGGTGAATGCACAACACAAGCCCCCCCAACTCACTCATTTTCTCTTTCTCTTTTTTTTTATATAAGTCTCCTTTTTACCTTCTTCTCTCTAACCTTACCAGATCTCTCTCTCTCTCTCTCTCTCTCTCCCACCCTTCCTCACTATCATCTCTTCTGATGCTCTAATTGTTTAGTATTCATCTATATCCTCAATTTCATTCTACAACTCTATAAATTTGAGTACATCTCTTACTTTCATCATCATCATGGTAGACTCTCATGGCTCTCATGATTTGCAAGCAACAGAAGAAGTATGCCATCAGCTTCAAATCCCACAATCTAAGGCTTCACAAATAGCCAACAGAAATCACAAGCTTATTAACTAAAATGCCCTTGCTCTCAAGAATTTTATGGATCCTAACCTTTCCAGATGAATAAAGCAAATAATTGAAGAAAGTTTGAAGGACTTTTTCAGAGCTCTTCAAGACTATGACCCCTTTTATGCTGTTAGTGTTTTATACAAACAACTTCACAAGGCTGTCCACTGCTCTCATAAGACACCCAAGTCAGCCAGTACAACCAAACCTTACATGATGACACCTAATACACCTACTTACTCTCTGGGAAGAGTAAAAAGCCATTCTAGTTCAGGGTCCTCCCATAGAACTTTTCTGTCCAAGTCAGAGCAATCTGTCCAGCCACCTAGGTCTTAAACCAGAGGATTGCAATCCCAATCCCTATACCAAGGTCAAAAGTGCTGCAAAGCAAACCAAAAATCCTCTGATGCAGACTTCAAAGCTTTTATGCATCAATCTGGGCTGGAATCAGACATGTCACCACCCAGTTTCAAGAACAAATAGATACATACTAGTCTATCCTCACTCAATCTTAAATTGCAATTCATCACATAAACCTCTCCCTCACTTTGTAAACAACACAAACTATCTGCACCTTCACAAGGCACACCACCTGCATTAATTACACCTCCATTTGACCCATGAATGGCAGGTTTTGATATGGCAAGTCAGCACACAGCTTAGAGTATCTGGCAAATGCCATTTCAATTTCAGACCAACTCATGTACAGGATCTCCTACACCAATCTCTCAGGCTTCACAGAGCACATGTGCCACCCCAATTCTACCTCCAATTAAATTACAGATCACAGGCTTTACAATACATTTAGATGCATTCCAGGACTGCTAAGTATACATTAACTCAGCTTTCTCTCTTCTATTACATATATTTAATGGCCATGCTCCCCCAGGCCCATCTATTATCATGTCTCTTGACCTGCAAAAGCTTAAGGACATCATTGCAGAGAAGGCTTCTGGTCATTTTAGCTGGAATTTATATGACATGTTTGCTGTCTTTGAAAACCTGCCTCTCATACACCTATCAGACTCATTGCAGCTACAGTTGGTGATCTCAAAAGCTCTCTACACATATAGTGCTGATAGCCTCCATGTCCAAATTTTGCCAAAGCTGCCTACTGATTGAAACTCTATGGACTGATTATCTAACTCTACTCCTTTTGAAACTCCACATCACAGCCTATTTAACAACAACAACCTCTCTTCATGCCATGGCTAACCCCATCAGCTGAATGACAACCACCAGTTTTCCACTCCAGATGGGAATTCCCAAGGCAGCACTCATAATGAAAGGTTTGATGACCCTGATGATTCTATGAATGATACTTCTTGTCCAGGCTCAGACAAACCTCTAATACTATAACACTCTACTTTTGGGGAACCAACAGCAATAAATCCATTGCATCAAGGTATGTTTTTGAATTTAAACCCTTTTGATATTGCCCATATTCCTTGCTAACCACCACTCCCTTTTTTTTAAAGAGATTTCATATGATTTGGAACCATCAAATAATAACTGGGGAGGAATTGAGTCTAGCAGCAGTAATCATAATAATGAAGTAATCAAAACAAGTAATAATGAGAAGAACTACACTGACCAAGAAATTGAGTTCAGCAGCAGTGATGATAATAATGAAGCATTTGAGTTAAATAATGATAAAGAGAGCTACAATGACAAGAAAAGTGAGTTAAGTAGCAATAATTATAACTACAAATCAAGTGAGTCCATCAGCACTGATCATAAAGACAAAGCAATCAAATCAAGTAATAATAAAGAGAATCATTAATCAATTAAGTTAAGCAGCAATGATCATATTCTAATTGCCATTCTGTAGCATACCATTCTAGATTCAATAAGTAATTTCTTTTAAGATAACCTTTCAAATCCTTCTTTCTCTCCTGCAGATATCAATCAGCCTCTGCATCCAGACTCTCCTATTCTTTCTGATGATCTCAAAATGTTTGATAAATACTACCCTCCTTTATTTGCATCTCACCCTAATGATAATCCTAAGGAGTCAACCTACCCACAGAATACCAGCTGCATGCCTGAAGATGATAATTCCACACATGAAACCAAGTTCAAGGAATTACTCTTTCAAAACTCATCTCAATGTGAGTAGTTGAACTTTGAATACCTGGACAAGTTTAGAGAGTTCTTTTTGTTCCCTAGAAAAGAACATGAGAGCTATGAAGTACAAAAGGGGATCCCTATAGCAGGCATGAAGGTTACTCTGCAGCCCCACTAACTGTATGCAGTGTACTGCATGCTCCAGTAGAATAATGGCCCACAATAAGGTAGCATTCTTGGAGATAAAATGGGATTAGGTAAAACCATAACCATTATTACTACATTTATTATCAGTATTTGCATTCAACAAATCAAGGAAGATATTGAGAAAAACCCTGGAAGCCACCTGTCTCCTGAGAAACAAAATGACCCCAATATCAAATATAAATGTCCCTCTCAAGAGCACTTTACCATCCAGTGTGCCTGTGTCAATAATGGTATCCATGCATAGCTCATAAAAAATAATCATGTCAGTCCAATGCTAATCCTATCCTCTAAGAGTCTCATCCTCTACTGGGTTCAGGAGTTCACTAAGGTTATACCCACAGGAAAAGATAACATACTCAGTCTCTCTTTATTAACAGCACATGGTGATGTAAAACTAAAAATCATCCAAACCATTTATCATACTGATATTCATAGGCTTCAGGATAGGGTCAACCTTCAGTCTACAACTGACAATGGAGAATGGGCCTCTCATCATGTTATGATCCTCACTGTCCTAAAATCATATGAAACCTGAGTTTAACTGCATATCAATACTCATCTCAAATGGTCATCAGCTGCTCAAGATGAGTTCCACCAGAAGAAGTTATGTACCTACACCTATTTCCTCTTTCAATCATTTTAAAAATCAAAAACCATGTCACTCTCACTATGGGGACTCAGCAGTACACCTTTTGATATTGATCCTTAGGATATGAAACCTATCTTTAATTTACTCAGCATTAATGCCTGGGAACATCATGATCACTTGTAGCTGGGGCAACCTAACCATTTTAAGGAATTTGTTCAAAAGGGTAAAGCACTCCTTAACCTCAATCACAAAGCAGATAATCATTATGAGCTATTAGAGGATTTTGCTAATTAATTTGGCAAATTACTCAAAAATATAATGATTCAACATATTATAGACAGCAAGTGGTATGACAAACTAATTATATTTCTGCCAATCAATCAACATCTGGACATTGACTGCCCCATTCCAGACACTCATCTTGACTGAATCAACAGACATGAGCAGAAAATCAAGAGACACATGGAATGAACCTACCATGAGGCTATGATTCAATGGAATTCTCAAAAGCAGGCAGGGTAGAACCCAGAGGAACCCAAGGCTCCATCAATTATATCTTTTTTCAAAAAAGCATATAGAGCTCAACTCTACACCATCTTTTCTAGCCTAGATGACCTAGTAGCTAATAACTCTAGACTCAAACTCATCTAAGATCAGCTTCAGCAGGAAGGATGGATCTGCAATCCTGAGGACTCCCCATACACAAACAACCTTGATATGATAACTTAGGGCAGTGAAAAGTGCAAGTAGATTCTTCAGATTCTACAGCAAATGGAGCTTATCTATGATGAACATCCCAAATGCCATGAAAAACTTCTCATTGTCACTTCCTTTCCTATTGTCATTTATATCCTTGAACATGTAAGCAGTCTATTTCCTCCTCCTTTTCTGTTCTTCTTATCAATATCCTCAAATCATTGTACCTTACTTATACCTATTGCACTAGTAGCTACACCAGAAAGGATATAAAGTTGGGGCAATGTATAGCCACTTGTCAGCCAGTGATCAAGACAACTTGATATACACCTTCTAAAATGACACACAAACTGTCACATCTCCTCCCATTAATATTTTGATTGATACACTGGAAATACTAGGTACTGGCTACAACTACACACAAGCCTAAATAGTTCTTCTCCTCAGACCTGAATGGATATCCAGCAAGGAGACACAAGCAATC
>JANTQH010000253.1:0-25479 GCA_032988465.1 Onygenales sp. PD_10
GGGGGGGACAGCTCTCCATAACCAATCCAGCCAAGGTCACGCGGCTCGTCGAGCAGTCGTTGACATCAATGTGATCTTTTTGTTCTTCTTCTTCTTGCCTCCGGATGCTGCTGGAGTTTTTTTCTCTGAAGTCGTCGCTTCAGCAAGTATGTTTTCTTGTTCTACTAGTATATCTCTTTCCCAGTCCTGCAACCATCCATCGTGAGGTTCACGGTCGGCATTACTGTATGTAAGTTGTGGTGACGTTGACGACACAGCGGCAGTCCCCCAGACCGTCCGATGGCTGGGGCCAGGAGGGCTTCCCGATGGCGATGCCAAAGCCGTAAAGGACGGGCGGTTTCTACCCCTTGAAGAGGACCATGGAGGGGAAGCGGACGATACGCTAGGGTCGAATCCAGCATTTGGCGGTCCTTCCAGCCCCAGTGGTTGAAAATCATTCTCGGAAAATGGCCGATCCGCGGCTGTTATACTCGGCCGTTTACGTCGGGCAGCTGCCCACCGTTGTTCTTCTTCGTTTTTCTCTGCCCTAATACGCTCCTTCTCCTCTCTTGCTGCTTTTTCGTGGTTTCTCTTCCGTCTCCGTCCAAGCTCTGCACTAAATTGTTCAAGAACATCTGGGCTGACCAAGTCCCTCCAATCGCACTCTAAGAAACTAACCTCACAGCCGAACGGGAGATGACCTAGATATTTTGTACGTTTTCGCAAATCGTCGTCCACTATATGCCCAGTCGATATATGCTCGATACGGGGGAGGATTGCAGACGGAAATTGTGAATAGTCCCCAAATGCGGTCTTGAGGATCCGAATATCAAGTGGCGAAAGATAAAAATGGGGTAGCGCTTGGTAAAAGTAAAACGGGTCATCAGGGGAATGAGGCAGACCCCCAGTATCCCTTGATTTCCCCGTATTTTTTGATGGTAGAACAAGGTTGCCATTCGCCGTCTCCGTTCCCTTTTCGGGGGGTGTATTGACCTCCAGTTTCAAAATAGCGGAGGAAATCGTGTCCATACTGTCGGATTGAGCGGGGGGGTCTCCTACCGCGGTCGGGTTCGTTTTCTCCGAATTCGACGGCGTCATGGCAGTACTAGATGAGCTCTGCCCAGACTTGGCAGGGTGTTGAATCCGATACATTTCGGGGACACCCTCTGCGGGCTCTTCAAACGTGATAGGTGTTCGCACCGGCCGCCGCTCGGCCGGTTGCCGACATGGGATGGGCGGGTTACCAATATCTTTAACCTTCTCTTTAGCTTCCCTCACTGCCGACACAGCCTTTCGAGTCCAAGTAGTCTCATCACCAAAGAGCAATTCATCTTCGCGTTCCTGCCTTTGGAGATCCTGGATTTCAATATCGTATTGCGAAACCATATAGTCCTCGCCTCCCTTCATAATACGTGCATAATCCGGGACTTCCGCGATATGGTACCAGGGGATATCTTCGTCAGGACCAAGTATCTCAGCTCCGTCTCGCGGAAGAGCAAGCGTACTTCCGGGCTTCCTCATAACCAATCTAAGAACCACGTCACCACCCTCAACAGGCGTATCAGCTTGTCCAGTATACCATCCAACAGGTCGTGTCTCAGATATGTAGATGGTATCCCAGCAGATAGGGCACTTCTTCCAGCGAGCCTTCTTTTCAGGAAGAGGATTCTTATCGTCGGTGGAATGCATGAATCGGATAAGACAAGGAAGGCAAAAGACATGTCCACACCTAGCCATGCGAGGCGCAATGGGAGTGGATAGGCAGATTGGGCAGCTAGCAGCTTGGGTGTCAGTTGATACTAATACCTGCAGCACCGTGTCCCAGTCCAGATGTACATCAGCATTCGTAGCCTGGGCGTGATAATTGTACCCCGGATTTACAATGAATCGATAATTGGCGTGGACATATCTGGTTACTATCAGCGTCCGCGATTCAGCCCCTAAGATAAGAGAAAAGTAACTACCTCGCTTTATCAACCGCATGATAGCCAGAACGGGGGCCCCAGGTAGCGTTCCGCCGTGTGCCGCGGGGAAAGGTGTGGTGGTGGTGTTGTGGTCGGGGAGGGAGAGAAAAGTTCATTAAATGGGTGATGGAGGTTTGACCCTTCCGGCTCGTAGTCGACTTCATCGCGGCCTATTGTGCACGTAAGCAATGAGCTAACGGTCATCCAAGCGTATGTAGTGTGATGTAGATAGGGAGTACATACAGACTCAGCAAACGCATCCTCGTCATCCAGACGAGGCCGACGATGGCGTTTGTGCTGGTTCTTGCGGGCCTGCTGGTTTCTTGGAGACGAGAGGCTCTTGGAAGAAGAGCCAGAGCCCAGGCCAGCAGAACTTCGTCGCTGGGAGGAGCCTTCGATACCAGAGCTGCTGGGGACCTGCAGGGAGGGGGAGGGTTGGCTGGGGATATTAACTGCTTTTGAGGGGGCAGAGGATTGGCCTGCGCCCGACGACATGTCTCAGACACGGCGCCTAGGGAAACGGGCAACAGAGAGGAAAGATAAGAGGGCGTGTATATGCAGCTGTCTCGATGGGTTGGGTGGTATGTAGATATGACTCCGAGTCGAAGTCCAAGCCGCCAGTGAAACAGCCCGGGGCGGGGAAAGGAAAGAAAGAAAAGCAGCTCAGGGGAGTGGTGAAGCAGGGCTGGTACCCCGAGGGGCCATTGGAGAATGAGACACAGCGGCCGTCGATGGAGAGAGAGAACAGAAGAGAGGAGAGGGAGGAGGAGAGAAGGGAGAGGAGAGAGGAGGAGGATGCTGCAGGAGGGGCGAGGGCCATGAAATCATCGGCCGTATGGTATGGTACGGGACGGTATCGCGAAATACATATACGCGGGATTTGCGCCCGGAAAGCTGCCGTCGACGTCAGATGCAGCCGTAATACCAGGACCCGTACTGTACCGTACGCCGCCAGCCGCAGCCCAGCGCCCGTGGCTGCTGAGTCACCCGCCAAACGCCGCCAAACCTCGTTCGGGTCGCCGCCGACTGCGAAAAAAATAATAACAATCCCCCCATCCCATCCCCAGACTCCCCCGTCGCCAGCGATACACCTCGCCTCGTCGTCTGCTGGGCCCTGTTCCCGCTGCTGCTCGCCTCTCCGCCCTCTCGCCGTCTCCTCTGCTGTGGCGTCTGTCCCCGCGCCCAGTCTGCGAAGCTGGTGGGTGCTGAAAAATTCCCCTTGCTGTGGAGCACAAAGATCTTCTTCCGCTAACCATGACCTTCTTCAGCCTTCAACCTCCTTCATCGCCATACCCCCTCCAGGCCCCGTCTGCCTCCTCCCACTTCCTCTCTCCGACGCTTGCCCTGTGGCAATGGCTTTGTGATCTGCTGCAAAGTCATCCGTTTGCCGTAGCTCCTGTTCCTCGCCCTCGCATATGGCGCCCAACTAGGTCAGGTTTGACTGTACAGTCAAGGCAGTGACGCCGCAACCAAAGTCCAACACCCTCCGTCTGGGGCATGATGAACCATCATCTACCCCCGATGCCCCACGGCCAGCCTCCCATACCGCCTCCGCGCAGGCAGCATGAGGTTCCCTACGTGTCGGGGCCTCCCGGTATCCGGGGGGCCGCCGGCTTCATGCCGTATCACCCTCCCCATACCCACGCGAACGGGCCACTGCCGCCCTACCCAGCGCAGCACTACCAGCAGTGGTATAACTACCCGCATCAGCCCCATCACCCGCCTCCTCCGCCGCAGCAGTATCAACCATATACTCCGTTGATTGTTTCGTCATATCCTCCTCGTTCGCAACCCCCTCCGCCAGCTCTCTCTGGCCCACCACCACCTATGCCACCTCACATTCCCGCACAGCCCAACACTACTTCTTCAACACCGCTGCAGTCTTCGTTTTCCCCCACGCCACCGCCTTCGTCGGGCCCTTCTTCCGCCCTGCCGGATAGCCATGGCATACCCGCGAACCCAGCTATTAGCACCCAGCCAGGGGTGCCAAGAGATCCCGCTCTTGATACCAGCACCAGCAGCAGCCCTGCACCCCGTACCCCCTCCAGCGTCCCATCCAGCGTCCCGGAACGGACAAAGGCTGCAACTCCATTGTCAAGACAGCTTTTCCAACCCCCCGTAAGAACCCCGTTTGGCAGTAAAAATCAGAATCATGTCAATTCTAACAGTGCTTCCCTTCAGCTTCCTTGGCTCTCCGTCCCTGAAGCCCCGTTTCCTGCTAAGATTCCCCGACGACGACGGAAAGTCGGATCTTTGCAAGCTTCTACAGTACCAGTCCAATTTCCCTCGTCAAAGGACCAGCCTCAGGTTGAAGAACAAGAGATTGCACCGGCTATCGAACCATCAAAGCCTGCTGAATCGGAACCACAAGCCCCTGCGACGCCCCATCAACCCTCGGAGTCTGTTTCCACCCAACCTACAACCCCATCATCTGTTATCCCTTCTCAGACCTCAGCTCGAACACAACAAACCCCCACACAACCGGGTAGCACACGCCACGCGGCCCCTGTCGTGCCCGTCGTGCCCGTATACCCAGCAAGCCCCAGCACAGCAAAGCAACCACCTACTAGCGTTACGAAACAGCGCACCCCAGTGACCCCAAAGCCTGACGAGGCAACTCCAACTACATCTGAGAACAAATCTCAGGTAGAGGTTACTTCGACACAGCCAACGGACTCATTGCCCACAACAGAAGGGTCCCTCACCGCTGCGCCTCCTCCCAAGCCTCAACCCAAATCATGGGCCGACCTTGTACGGACCAAAGCCCCAGCTTCTGGCGGCGACGCCGCCCCCATATCTACCGGAATCAGTGGCCTTGGTGTATCGAAAGGCGAATCGCTCTTCGATGTTATTAATAACCTGGGTTATGATGCTGAACAATCCGGACATAAAATTGCATTCGTTGAGCCCCGTGGGCTTGTAAATACAGGTAATATGTGCTATATGAATTCGGTACGCTTTCCCAAGCCCCATGATCGTCCTTGACGCTTAATTAACATATGCCTAGATTCTGCAAATTCTTGTTTTTTGCGTTCCTTTCTATGAATTTCTTGACAAAATCGGTCGGCGCGCTGTTCATAGTTTCAAAAGCGATCTTCCACTAATCGATGCCATGTGAGTAGTAGTATCTGTTCCACCTTGGTCCTTCTTACTAATAACAACACCAGGATCATGTTTATGAGGGAATATCGGGTAATTGATGCAGCAACGTCCGTCGAGCAATTGCGACTACGGTTGAAGCAAAATGAATTGGAGCAATACGGCGATTCTTTCATTCCGGAATATGTTTATCAAGTAATTAGACACCTTCCCCGTTTTCGGGACATGCGGGTAAGTTCTTGGCGCCCTTTCCTCCTATGAATTCTACGGCTAACAACGAGCAGCGTGGCCACCAGCAGGATGCTCAAGAATTCCTTGGATTCCTTCTCGAGGAGCTCCACGAAGAATGCACCCTAGCACTTAAGCAAGCAACCCCAACTGGATCAGATGTCCCTACCCCAGTTGAAATAGACTTCGTATCCGTGGATTCAGAGCCTTCCGTTGAGGGATGGTTAGAAGTCGGACACAAACAGAAACCCGCTGTCACAAGATCATCTGGCCACATTGCCGCTGAATCACCAATCACGAAAATCTTTGGTGGGAAGCTCAGATCCGAGTTTAGGGTACCCGGAAACAAGAACTCCGTCACTCTCGAACCCTACCAATCCCTTCAACTCGACATTGGTTCCCCTCAAGTCAATAATATCATCGATGCCCTCAAGGGCCTTACCAAGCCGGAGACCATGCAAGGCGATTTCAACTCATCGCGTGGCCCCAAGGTTACCGCTACCAAACAGGTCTTCATTGAGAGCTTTCCCCCGGTCCTCATTCTTCATCTAAAACGCTTCCAGTACGACAACGTTACCAAGGGAACCCAGAAAATCTGGAAGAAGATTGGATATCCTCTAGAACTTGAACTTCCCAAGGAGGTCTTCCCACCTCATCGACGCAACATACTCTCCGCCCAAGGCAGCGGGGCTCCTAAATACCGCCTTACTGGAGTAATATACCACCATGGCAAGAACGCTAGTGGTGGTCACTACACGGTGGATGTCCGCCGTCAAGATGGTCGCGAGTGGATCCGTCTCGACGACACCGTCATCCGTCGCGTCAAGAGCGAAGATGTTGCAAACGCCGGAAGCGAGGAAGATCCCAAGGTTCTTGCTGCCGCCCTCGAGCAACACAAGCTAGCGGATAAGGTCCCGCATGGCAATATCTATGAACAGTTCGACCTGGAGCAGCAGGAACGACAGGAAAACGAACATGGTTGGAGCCAAGTCAATGGCACTAACAGCAGTGGCCATCCCAGCAAGAAATCCATGGCCGCCGTGGTCAACGGCGCCGCCTCGCCTTCGGGAGAGTCGTCCGGCAAGGGCACGCCAAGCAGCCGATTCGGAGTCCGAGATAACAAGGTCGCGTATTTACTCTTCTACCAGAAGATTCATTCTACCGTATAATACCCTTTTGTGTTCCTACCAGCGTTTTTCTTATCTCGACCTTGCATCTTGCGCCATCCAGGCCAGGTTTTTATCTATTGCCGATATGGACAAACATGTTTGAGGACTTTGACGGTTCCGGCTCCTCGCCTGACATGTATGCGTGCGTCATCTGTGTGGGTGTGGGTTTTATGTATTACCTACCTTGTCTTTTGTCCTATTCCCTTTTGTTCATTCTTAAAGAAGGCAGGCAGGCATCGTACTTTATGGGATTGGGAGGAAGGAGCCTTGGAGGAAGGGGGAAAAAATTCAAGGGGATGTCAAGAGCGGGATTTTCAGATTTACTTTTTTATACGTTTTTTGTTCTTTTCTGATTCTTTTCTGATCCCCCCCCACACCCTCCCCCGCCAACTCACCTCCGCGACCCTTCACCCTTTGCCCCTTCCGAAGTCTACCATCTTCGTCTACCTCTTCATTTCCATCTTCATCTTCCATCTACTCGGAGTATCGTTAGTTGTTCATGACGGCGAGCAGGCTAGGCTAGTCGCAGTTCAGTCCAGTCACCTTGGTGTTTGATGGAGGCATTCTATTACAGCTTGATAAAAATCAAAAAAGGAGGAGAGAAAGAGAAATATAATACGATTCAACATTTATTTGTTATACATGGTATTTAGTTAGATGCCATAACATGTGAGAGTTTAGTTTAGTAGTTTAGGCGGGGAGTGGATGAATCCATGGAATGGTCTTGTTCCCAAGGAGTGGAGTGGAGTGGGAGTTGTAACTTGTTGATGATAATACCTACCTACCTGCCGTACTTGTATACATAGATAGCCCTGTATAGCGAATCATTTCAATAAAAAAGAAAAAGGAAGAAGGGCCCCAACCCCCGACCTGACTAGTAAAGAAAAAAATACAAGGAAAAAAAAAAGAAAGATTGTTGACAAGAGCGAGACTCGAACTCACGCGGGTTTCCCCATACCGGATCTGGACCCTTGAAGGGACCAAGTGTTCACGTGATACTTGAACGGTACGCCTTAACCACTCGGCCATCTTGTCTTTGGTTTGTTGTGGGGTAGAGCAGGCTGTTGGTTTTATTGTGAGAGCTATGCCCCATCCCACTCTCTGGATTTCATGTCCATGTCTGCGCCTAGCCATTGTTCAACTCCAACATATTTCTTTGTTGAGCTAGTTATATAGTGTATGGCATTCCGATAACCATCGAATCTGGGTCCTGAATAGGACAACAGGGCGATGACTGATTCACCCTGGGAACTGAAGCCTAGAGCTGAACAACACAACGCTCGTTTCCCTCCCGCGGAGCTGCCGCTGACATGGCCACTGCAACGATTCATTCGAAAATTGTGGATCTAGACGAGCTGACACCGAGAGCTATCGATGCTGAACAAGAAGGTGAAATCCATTGTTGCGCGGATTCGCCCCCCCCCCAACCACCGTTTCCTATCCTATCTTTTGCTGACCAACCCCCCTCCCCCTCCCACCTCAGACAGCGATGTGGAGAAACTGATGCCATGGGCATTCCGCGACAGCGATATTGCACCCTACAATTGCGAAACGTTTTGGCCTGCCGGCCAAACTAGATTTAAGAGCCTGTTTGGTGACCTGCCGAGCTACCGCGACAGCCTGGAACGGTGGCGAGCAGACCATCTCCACGAGCCGGACCTCTGCGAAACGGGTATCACAAGGGCTCTACGACGGGTCGAGACGATTACTCTGCCTCGTAAAAACTGGGAGGTGGTTGAGAATCAGAACTGGCTAAGCGAATTCATCCAATGTGAAGGCTGGATGCTGCAGAAGCTGCTGCAGGATGTTTATGATTGGCTCGGTCTGGCTGTACCTGAAGGTCTGAGGATCTAGTAAGTATCAATTACACATCCAAGCCGGTCTGTACATACTGACGTTTTCTCGCAGTTGTCCTTCTGGGAAACCCACGCTCAAATATGTGATTGGCGGCAAGAAGTTCGCATCCAGGTATCAAGGTGCCGTCACCGTTGGCCCGCCGAACTTGGGGGTACCTATAATTACATATCCCGCAGTATGAACATCCCATATCTTTGCCTTGCTTCCTCGGACTGACATGATGATGTAGTGGTGGGAAGGACAGACTTGGAAAGAATTTCTCGCTGAGACAGTGAGTGTAATGCTTGGTCAACTTGCGTCAAACCTCAAGGTTTGCAACAGCTTTTGTGACCAAGAGGTTTTTGTGGCAGGCTTTCATGGTGAGCTGTTTCATGTGGCTCGTGGGTTTTTTTCCCAGCGATGCCATATCCAGAGTCCAGCAGAAGGGGTGCTCAGAGTCAGATGTTTTTGAGCTTAAATTCACACGTGGGTACGATCTCTGTTTTAAGCAGGACTGGGTGGAAGCCGTACGGGTTTTGTCGCGTCTGTTTCGGTATCTACTAAGCGGGAATGCGAATGTTGGTGGAATGCAAGACGCCTTGGGAAAAGTAGCGCGCGTTGCGAAGGCCGTGGGCTAAAACCTCGCCTTTTTGCAAGGGAGAGGCCATGTCTGAATCAGAAGAAGAAATCGTAATTAATACTTGAAGGTTCTCTGAGGTAGATCCCTTTACCACCAAGATGATGTTGACTCCTTGGATAAACGCAGCAAAGAACCCAATCCCATATATCTTGAGCCAAAATTATGAAAGCTCTCATGGAGTAATTGATGGCGCTATTAAAATTGAAGGGGGTAAACAGACTTCAGCAGAGTTATAGATCAATTGATTCCATGTAGGAAGAGGATATCAGTTGCCTGCTTGTCTCGGAAAGCGAGGGACATGTCCTACCCAGTCACTTTGACTTCCCAGTTAGATGAATGGCTAGAGAAACCTAACGGTCGAAAGTTGCTTGGCAGGGTAGCAGACGCGGTGATAGGGGCTGGCGGAGCAGACACTGATGTTTGGGGCTTCCCTCCCCGCCATTTCGGTTGTTGGTATTGCAGATGAACAGTCCGATATGTGGGTTACTCGCCGTTGGGCGGTACCGGCAATAGAAGCATCAGCGAATCGCAACATTGGCAATCTTCCTCCGACTATCAATGAAACAGACGCGTGTCGTTTCCTGTGTAAAAACTGCCCGAGATGTCAAGACACCCATGAAAGCTTTGCCGTTGACCAAGAAGCTCGCGCGTAGCCGTCCAAGAAGTGAAAATGGCTCGAACCGCCGGCTTCAGAAAGGTGGATGTTTCAAACAGTCAATCGGCATTGTAGACCATAATGTTCTGATTGTAGGCGTGTATCACTGGGCTCGCTGGATAGGCAGCCCATGTTCTGAAATAGCAGCCCCCAAAAAGTTGGACATTTAAGACCAGTGCCGGTGTGAATTTGAATGACATTTTCCATGGTAAGAATTGGACATGAGTATTTGAACTCAGCCTTGTGAAAGGGAACAGGACTCCGAACCGAGAGACACGGTGGATGCTTGATCAATGGAGTTATCGAAGTACTGCTGGAGACACTGGTCGGATTTGTAGTGCAAAACTGAATCTTCAAAGTCACATTGGCGAGTTCTCGACATCTCTCATACAAACGAACGTCTCGTTTCAACGGCGTGGATGCTCACGTGTGATAGCGAGGACATTGTGAGCAGCGCGCTAACCAGTGCCCCCTCAATCTCATGGTGGCCTCTGTCATTTCCGATAGATCGGCACCGTTTTCTGATCGAGATCGCCCCTGAGACTAAATAAATAACAGTTCGCGAGATTCCCCCTCGCTCCCAAACGGGCTGCAACGAGAATCCACGAAGACGACCAAGAACCCCTCGCTGCGAAGTAAAGTAAGAAATCAACTTTATTTTTGAACAGTATATGCATTCGAGGAAGGATAAAAACACCTCAGGCAGCCCATGACCCGGCGAACTCGTCGATGAAACATGAGAAGCTCCTTCTTTTTACCATTTCGGCTTTTCCCCCGTGCCAGGGGGGGAGATGGAAACAACAGGGGCTCGCCAGGATCCCCAGCAACAGCAAACATTAGTTGTGCAAACACCAAGTATTACGAGCACAATGTTTAACTAGCATCCGGACTTGGTGTGGTACAATTTTTCGGAGCACACAAGATGTCGAGTTCGAAATGGGACTCAGAACGAACCATAAATAATAGTAAAAAGGTCAAAAGTCCGAACATTCCCAGGCCGTCCGGATGGGGAATTGTCGTCCTTCCTATCCTCTGGTCTCCGATTCAGAATATCCCCCGTAGCCTCGAACAGCGGGCACAATTGTGTTGTGCAACCCCGAAGGAGGGGGTCGCTGCGGGTCTTGGGCAGGGTGACGTCCCACGCCATTTTTTTTCTCTCCTGCTGTTGTATTTAACGCTGGATAAAGCGAAAACATTCAGGGCGTAGGAATTCTGTTTGCATCCCCAATGCTGAAGCCGACAAAAAGACAAATCGGTTGATGGAGTGTTGGTCAGATGGAGGGTGAAACTCGGGACGCTTCAAACGCGCGGAGTCAACCAAACACTGAACAGTGGCATCACATATTTTTAATTTTAACTTGTGAGGTGTGGAGAAGATTGGGCAGCCTTGGGCTGTTACATCCCTAACCGTTGGTCCGCTATGGGGCGCGGTGGGTGGAGAGCAAGCCTAGAACTGCCGGCCAAAGGTTCAACCCGCAAACAGAAAACAATGACGGGGAGGCGGTCAACTGGGAGAACGGCTGGTTCACTTTAAATAACCAAGGCGAATTGGATTTTGAAGAGTGTGTTTGTTGCGAGAGACATGTCCAATATAGCGTGCAATGCACCCGCAGGTCCGCATGAATATGTAGTTTCTTTGCTGCTGCTGGCTGCCCTCCGAGGACATCGATTGCCTTTAATCTTTGCTGCCCCCCTGCTATCGTATTTAACTGATTCTCTGCAGCTGGATTGGCCCGTAATTATTCTTTATTTTCGTAGAAGCCGGGGTGCGAGTGGCTGGAGACTCGAGCTGCAAATTGCAGATGGCTGCTTGACTGCTGGGCTGTCTGCTCAGACTGTTCCTACTTGCTGCACCGCACCCCCGCTAGCTGGGGTTGGATTCGACGGATGAATTGCATGTCAAACAGCCAGTGGCAGACGGCGGATCCCTGATTCCCAGCTGGAACTTGCAATTGGCGTCAGACCGGGCTGCGGTCAGCCACATTCTGGCGCGCTTTGTCTGGCCGTCTATCCTCAATCCCGCCTAGCATTGACTTCTGCCCCGTCCCTCTCGCTTCAGGCTGTGACTGGCTGTTTCTGCTTGCTCGCACTGCCTGCAATCCACCAGTCTGTCTGTCCCGTTTCAAGACTGGTTCTGGCGGGTTTGGTTGCTGTCGCTGTCGCTGTCACTGCCATCTTCCAACCTCATCGCTGCCAACCTCCAACCGACTTGGACTGCCGAATCTGCAATCGTCGTCACGCCGTGTCGTCTGTCGCTGATTCTGGCCTGCCTCGATTCGACATTGTGGCGTGGCTCTGGGGGTTGAGAGTTGTTGTTCGACGGCATTGACCCGCCACTCGTTGTGTTGACCTGGCCACGGGCGACGGGCACTCATCTCGCCTGCTGGAGACGGCCACGGCCCTGTTCCATCGCCCACGATGGGATCAACTCAGTTTGGCAACTTCCACGTACGAGAGGACCCCGTTCTGTCTATCTATCTACGAGACTAATAGCCTTTGTTGTGTTGCGACAGGATTTTTGTCGAGACTCGACTCTGCCAGTGTGCAATGTACGTGATGCGCCTCCTCCGTCTATGGCTAAACATCTACAAAGGGCAGATACTAATTCGCGTCGTGGGTATACAGCTCTTCCGTAAGGCGGATAACCAGCCTCCAAATGAATTGTTCGACGGATGCGCGCTGGTTGGGCTGAGCTTGAGCAATGATAGAAACCTCGCGAATCTGGGTACGAGAAACTCAATCCAACAGACGGTGGACTAGCAAAATTATCGCAGGACGGGCGCTTACCGAGACTTGTGCAAACAGGATCCGTTCTTCTCTGCGGCATTGGCATCCTACTTACCGCGTTTTTGATATGGAGATCAGAGCTGAAGAAAGCTGCGGTGGGAAGAAGGTGCGCTCAGTTTTGCGACAGGATCGAATATCGCTTTGAAGCATCGACTGACTGACTGAGTGTTTAGGGAGATGCAAATATTCCTAGCAGGATTCATCATAATTCAGATCTGCGAGATCTTCTCCGTCGGCGGCCTACCCATCCCCGCTGATGTCAGAAAAGTATGACTGATTTCCGCCGTATCGTGGTGTGTCACATATTGATATATACCCTTTTCTTTAGGGATTCACCGCGGTCCACTTGGGTGCCATCGCGGCGACATGCTGGGTATTGCTTCTCAATGCGGTTGTCGGATTCCAACTGCTTGACGACGGCACGCCTATCTCCGTTGGTCTTCACCTCGCCTCGGGAGCTATCCTTTTCATAGGCACCGGCTATATCGCGCTCGATACTGCCTTTTCCTGGACGGGCCATTTCGCCTCAAGCCTGGATGGCGACAACAGAAATCTCGGGCTCTATGTTCTATATCTCCTATTCCCATTGGTCTGTCTGTTCGTATTTTTCGTGCTCGAGGCAATATTGGTCATTCGTATACTTGGAGAGATGCGGCCTTTGCGTACGTGCTTGAATTTCTCTATACTTCCTAACTTTTTGATGATTCGGGAACTTTATTCCCATCCATGCATGCGCGTCGGGACGCATCCCTTAACCAAAGTCTTCCCCTCGTTACTGAATTCTAACATTCGTTTTGGTGCGTATAGTATACCTCGGCGCCTCCGCTCTTCTTTTCGCCGTTGGCCAGGTTTTCCAGTTCGTCGTCAGCACCCATCTCTGCCAAGCGGCAAATGGGAAGATAAATGGCGCCTTTTTCGAAACATTATTTACCCTCCTCTCTGTTGGGATGGTCTGGATATTCTGGAGCAGTATCACTGAAGACGACTGGCCCATGCCTGTGGGTGGTGGAGGCTACAGCTAAGGAAACAACCAATTTGTCTGCAGCCAGGGGCGGCCGGAATGGAAATAGGGGAAGATAGTATTCAGAATTCAACGCCGGAGGACATGACGGATTTGCGAACACGATATCGCCGCGCTTTGATTACACGCACCATCCTCGCTAAAAACCGGTCAACTCAGTGGGCGATAGGAAGGAAAAGGGGGCATATTGATTTGTTTTTGGCAAGAATAGGGAAATATTTGCGCACGACATAAATTGCTTCTTGTGCCAACGTCCGAATCCTCCGCCGCATCAGCCGTATAATGCCCTTTGGTGTTTCCATTTCCTTTTCTCTTCCAGTCGTCCGGCTATTTAATTTTGCTCTGTTTTTGCATCTGCCTGTATATCCCACCCCACTGCCGGGGCAGTTCTTGATTTCTTCTCTGTGTTTGCCATAATATTCTTGTTCACTTCCATGTGTGCTTTGGCATATTCATTCATACCTCTTCGACATGATCGAAACAAATTTTTTTTTATTCCAAGTTACCCCTCCTGATTTGATCCACGCTTTAATTCAATGTACGCACGCACGTCTGACGCTCAAAATATATCCCCCCTTTTCCAATATTTTCTTCTCTTTCCTTTGGTATCTATTCTCCTTTCATCGTCCCTCTCTATATCCCTCTTTCCTTCTCACCGTCCTTCTCCCTATATGCCACGATAGGTGGGCATGTACTATTATTATTATCTATCTAGCCCCGTCAGGTCAACCCCTGAGATACCGAGGACCAAGCTAGACACCACCTTGTCGTCGAAGACAATTAGGAACGAGGAAAACAGAAAAAAAGCTTACTGAAAACCTTGGAGAAACATGCTATCATATTAGTTATGCTTACATTAATAGGAGAGTAAGGGTTGAAAGGTTGTCGTTGTACATGCCCTTGAAACAGCGCTGATATCCCCATCATCATATCATGGTTATATCATATACCCAAATCCCCCTCTTCATGCATAATACCGCATTTCGACAGGAAATCTTGTTTCTTGTTCCATGTCTGACAGTCCCGGTCATACGATTTGACGGTTAGCCATTCCCTGATTTATCACAGCCACCCTGATCCAATGTAATAACGCACCATGCTACCAAACCAAGTTGCATGGATCTTGCTCCCCACCCCCTCCATGGTCCATGAAATGGCCGCACAATGGCTAAATATAGACACGACACCCCATGTCATAAGAAATATACCTCACGCTCAAACTAGCCCTGTCAACATGCCCATGGCTATATATATACATACCCAGTATATTAAACACACCATAGCTCCCATCCAAGCAAAAAAGTACGCCCACAACCAAAACAAACAAATACTTAATCCACACATTACATTACATCCATAGCATCAGTCCCATCCCGTCCATCCATCTCCCCATCCCCCTTAACAACCCTTCCCTCCTACCACCCAACCTACACCCCCTTCTTCCCCTCCCCCTCCCCCTTCCCAAAAACCCCCCACCCAACCCAATACTCCCAATGTGTCCACGCCGGCCACATACACACCGCCTCAATATTATTCCCCACCGGATCGCGCACGAACGCCGCATAGTAGAACCGATGATACTGCGGGCGAGGGCCGGGCGCACCATTACACTCCCCGCCCGCAGCGAGAGCAGCGGCGTGGAAAGCGTGGGCGAGGGCGCGGTCTGTTTGTTTAATTTAAAAAGATCTCCAATTAATTAATTATTTCTGCTACACTGCCACAAAAAACAAAACAAATACATGGAAGTATACACATAGGTGCTAGTAGTAGTAGTAGTAAAAAAAGACTTACGCTTGATGCTAAACGCAACATGGACGGATGGCTGCTGGTGTGCTGGTTCATCGTCGTCGCTGTCTTTGACCCCTGTGATCCAGAAATCAGGATACATGGCGCCTAAGCCCACGACGTTCTCGACGGGTCGGAGATGTTCTTTGTATCCTAGTGGGGCGAGGGCGGATTTGTAGAATGTGACGGTTTCGTTGAAGCGGGAGAGGGGGACGGAGAGGCCGATGTGGGAGATGGGCATTTTTGGGGTTTTTTGTTATTATTATAGATATATATAGATATCGTTGAGGTCGAGATCGAGGTTGAGGTTGAGGTTGATGGGGACTGGTGATCTGAAACTGCGGTAAGAAAATCCGAAATGATGAGAGAGTGAGAGGGATAAGTTGATGGAGCTCGTGGTGTTTTTATATATTTATGACATCCTTGGCTAGTAAAGATGCATGGGTAGGTAGAGCTATTCGGATTTCGAAACTGGACCAGGGATTATCCCCTTTTAACTCATGGGCACATCTTGGTATTTAAATCAATTACCTCCCCCTTGCCCGTCTCTCGAATCAACCTCCAAGTGTTGCCTATTTCTCCTGCATGTCCTTCGTATTTGGATTTTGCTGATTGGCTTCTCTGCGCTGGTTTGTTTATTTCTTCTAAATCTGGGGAAAGGTAAAAAAATGCCAAGGGTCCGGAGCGTTTTGAGGCGAGAAGTTTCCTGAGCTGGGTTTTTGCGCTTGTTTGAGGTGAAATTCGGGTTATCTGGTTATTAAATAGCGAACCAACTGGCCGGGCTTGGGTGTTGGGGGAGGGGGGGTCAAAATATGTTAGTATGATCGGGCCTGGTTGGTATGTGCGTATAAACTGCCATTAAATATTTCCATAGACTAAGTTAACTAATGAATGTACCTAGGTATGCGGTTGATTCTACGCTGTCCCCTAGCTTGACCTGGCTAGAAAAAAGGTCTCCAATCGTTGTGTATAACGACGGCAAAATGAATTCATATCTAAAGGGGCCGATAGAACAGAAGAGATGGCTCCAGATCAAAAGAGAGAAAGATACCAATTTCAACCATCTCGAACGCCGCCTAGCGATACCGAATCCTCAATGGACGCCAGCAACAAGCCCAGCATCCCCGCAAAACTCACAATTTTCATGCCACCTCCCCTTCCCGTCAATAAACTGATCCCAGATCCAAATACCCGGTCCATAAAGTACAGAATAATGCGCCGGAGGCTTGCCATCATTGTCCACCGCTCGTCTGTCCGCCCCAAGAGAAAGGTATGAAGCAATTACCTCAGGACCTGCGCCGTCTCGTGCTGCCAGACAGAGTGTAGTTTTTCCGGAAGTATTACGAGCTTCGATGTTAGCGCCGTGCATCACGAGGGATTTGATCAAATCCGGAGCCATTGATACGTAGTGAAGGGCCGTGTTGCCCTGTGCATCAACAGCATTGACTAGATCAAGTAACTTGGACGATGCGGCTTCAAGTATAACATCAGTCACAAGGAAATCGTCAGGATCTGCTCCTTTATTGTCGTCCAAGTAGACAGCCACGTGGAGCGGTGTGTATCCGTTTGAGTCAGGTTTAGAGACATCTGCGCCCATGTCGACCAACGTCTTGAGATCGGAGACGTGGATGATTCTGGGGCCAAGTCTCAATAGGTGATGGACGATGGTTTCCCTCGGGGCGAGGTTCGGGTGGAAGGAGAGATCAAGGGAGAGCTTTCCCATCGTAATAACCTCGATGATGCCCCAAAGAGCGACAGTCCGGTTTAGCTCCATGTACTCTTCGAAGGATTCCTGTGCCTGGGGGCATGATTGCAATTCCGGGCAAGTATCTAGGATCACTGTAGCGGCCTCTACTACACCAGACCCAAGGGCTAGGTCCAGAGCCATCTTGCCCTCATAGACAGCAAGAGGGTCGGCACCAGAATCTAGAAAGAGTTGCATTGTGCCAGGATCGGTGGCTTCGACGGCGTGTATCAAACCAACGACTTTCCACCTGGACGCTGCCTCTCCATCGAATTTCCCTTCAATGGCTTCAATGAGGATTTTGCAAACTTCCATCTGCTTGTCCCTGACTGCGTGTTTGAGAGGACACCACTCATCGCCATCTCCAATGGGATTCACGCCCAATTCAAGAAGATATTTAACCACGGATGGATATCCACAGCTTCCTGATGCCCCGCACAAGAGAACATAGCCTTGTAACCCGTTAAGATCGACGTGGGCGCCAGCGGACTTGACAGTTTTGAGGGCCTGGTCCATTATCTCAGGATCATCATTTTCGGCAGCACCATACAGTATCGCATACCCATAATCGTCACCATAAAGATACAAGGGATCTGCGCCGGCGTTAAGCAAGAGACGTAAAATCGGTGCGCTCCCGCAGATCGCAGCCCAGGCAAGCGGGGTGGGGATTACTGGAGAGAGACTGTTGGATTCGAATCTTGCGCCCCGTTGCAACAATATGTCAACCGCCTTGACATTCGTGGTGTCTATGGCGGCATGTAGGAGGGAACGGCAATGGAGTTTCCCAGTCAGATTAGGCCCGATGGTGCGATTTGCATCCTTTTCTGAGAGATTCAACAAGTAGGAGCTGACAAACTCGGAGTCCCAGTACTCTATGGATCCTATAAACTTGGAGTAGTCTTTATATTCTATTGCGTCAGGGCGGTCTTCGTCGTCATCATCAGGGATGTTGTTCGCAAACAGTCGATCGTATAGCAAGGGAGTGAGGAGACGGGCAGAGGGACGACAAGTGCGGAGTAGATGATTTAGGTCTTCGGTAGCAAGATTCTCCGCAATTAATAGAACGAGTTCTGGCGGCAAATTCGGAAATTGAGCCATGGTAACCGGAGGTGGAGGGTTGCTGAAAATGTCTGATGCTGGGAGTGTGGTAGCTAGTGGAATATTTATTAGCAGCCTAAGGCAAACACGAGGGATGACTCTTCATGGAGATTATGGAAATCCCCCGATTCCACAGTAGCTGATGGTTGAGAGGCCACATAGTTCTTTTTTTTCCTTTTCTCTTTTCACCGTTTAATATAACCACCTTGGAGAACTAAAACGGAGGCTGTTGCAATGCGCCCTTTTCTGACAAAAACGATATAGACGTTATCAATCATAAATATACAGTATCATATTGAAAATGATATCCAAATTTCCCTTCCGGGGTGCAATTCTCTGGGCTAAATACCGACACCCAACAACCCGCCACATAGAACAGTCGGTCTAATAATAAGAAATTCGTAATTCAAAGCCGGACCTTCACGTCAACGCAGGGTATCGTCCACTCTCTCCGCCCAAGCAGGCTGCGGAACCATTCGAGACCCATCCCGGTCCATTCAGACTGTACATTCCCCGGCGTACGCCCACTTGAGGAAAGCCGCCGTTTCGCCTCATTTATTGCAGCTCCCGCCAATGTCGTGGCTGTGGTATTTACCGCCTCGACGACATACTCAGCCAAGCCGCTCGTGGGGTCTTCGTCAGAAGGAAGGGTTGTTGCCGGAAGCGAAGTTGGCGTGGAGAAGCGCGGAGAAAACCAGTCACCCTTGAAGTCAAAAAAGCAGCGGTCCGACCAGTGGCAGGAGGAGAGAAAGAGGATCAGGAGTAGAACGGAGCAGTAGTGGCAAGGTCGGTGTAGAAGATAGGTGAGGGTGATGAAGGAGAGGATAAAGAGAGGGCTCGCATTCGTAGGAATGAAGAGGAGAGGGAGCCAGCTGTGGAAACATCAGTCAGCAAAACATCGTTCTACTCAGAAGCAAGACAGTGATTCGAAAAATAGCATACCTCCTGAGACAGAACATTGTGAGTGCCGCAGATGCGCTGGCTATGTAGTTAAGCCAATGTCCACCAAAAAAGAGAAACAGAGATACCCGAAGGATAACTATGGACCAGGGCGTCACAAGAAAGCTCTGAACCCGACCATCACAGCAACCCAAGCTGCAGCTAGAGACTGTACATGACTGCTGGGCGGGACAACTTACTATTAAGGCGAGGATGAAGCTTTCCGCAGCGGAGATTTGCTGCAGGCCGTGTTAGTCAGCAGCGATGATGTGGGCGGCGAATCAACAGTGCAAACAGGACAAACAGCTTACCTAATTCCCAGCCTCGCCGTGGTCACCTGACTCACCTCACAGCAACACCCGCGAATTTCAAAATATCAACTTCACCTCACCTCCATCTCGTTTCCCTCCCAGCTCGCCTTTGCCTTCTTATCGTTCCTTACTTGTCCTGCTGTATTTCACCGTGTCTGGACAGCTTCTGTTTACCTGATTTCCGTTCCACTTCTGTTTCCCTCGTCCTGGAGCCCACCTTTTTAGGTGATTGTGGCAGAAATGTCCGGCCCAGTTGACCTCCAAGCTCTGTTCGCCAACATCAAGCCGCGGCCCTCCCCGAACAGTGCATCGAATACGCCTGCGTCCGAAGCTCATGGCCGACGCCAGAATGGTTCTCCATCAGGTGGTTTCCCGTTCCACCCGCCAGTGGGTCTGCATCAAGCTACTGTATCGTCGCCGCTGTATAGCCCTCAGTATGCTGGCACGCCTCCGCATCATGGCTCGGATGTCATCAGCCCCAATGTTCCCACACCACGCGGCAATCAGAACCCTCAGCCTGAGTTGAATGCAGAACGTACCGCCAATCTCCTGAGCTTGCTCAAGTTTAGTCCAGCTGCACAAAGTGCCTCTGCCCCAAAGCCGGGTGACACGGCCACACTGAAGGAGTCACAGGGAGAGGGAGCTGTTGGTCCCCAGCGCGGCCATGGAAGGGGAGTATCGGCCTCTGACCTTGTCGCTTCATTCATGGGCAAACAACCTACTTCAGCAACCACCGCCGCTGGCTCAAAGCCCGATTCCCCAGGTGGTGCCCAACCATCTGAACAGGCATCCACGGCATCTCCGCCGGCTAACCCCCAAGATATGCTGTTAAAATTGCTGAATCGCCCAAAGCCTCAGGCCTCCCAATCAGAGGAGATTTTGGCGACTGCTGCTGCTACGGCATCCCCTGAAACCCCACCACCTCATAGACACCCTTCTGCTGATGTTGGTGTCAAATCCCCTCCAGAGCGGAAAGCGTCGCCGATGCGCCTGTTTGGATCTGGTGCGAGTCGTGAGACGACTCCTTTCGAACCTCCTACTCAATCAGCACCCAAGGACACGATTTTCACCTATGTCAATCCATTTGAACAACTTGCCGCTGCATCTCCCCGCGTCAAAACCCCCCAAGGAAATCAGCCAAAATCTGCTCAAGGTAGCCCCGTAGTAGCGGATACGTCCAAGTCGAAGAAGCCTACAACTACTGGTCTTGGCATGGCTAATGGCCAGCGGAAGCGGTCTGAGCCATCTCAAGAACCAACTGTGTCATCTCAGCCTCTGGAGTCGACTGGAGATACCTCGTCGCCTTCGGGAGTACCCGAATATCCTCAGGGCCCCGACCTGAAAAAGGTCAAGACGAAAAAGGAAACGGTTCCAGAAGCTCTTGGTGGGATTGCTGGCCAAGTGAACAAGGAAGTGGAGGATGCCTTGGCAAGAGCTACTGCCGAAGAGATTGTTCATATCAAACAAGAGTCGGATGAAGAGAATTCTAAAGCAGCCTTGAATGCTCTCGTTGAGGAATTGGAGAAAACAGCACTAGACGTTCAAGGCCAGTTGGAAAAGGAAGAGAGTGAGGAAGTTGCCAAGAAGGCCCCCCCGCCCCCTACGTACGCAAATATCGCGAAAGAGTCCGTTGACGACACCACGACCACTAATGGTGCCGTTGTCGACTCATGGGAAACCGAAACTGGGCGTGTCGTCCCTGTGTACAACTTCCCATTGAAGCCTTTCGTTTCAATCACTTGGAAAGGGAATACGGAAGCTCCCTCTTCCCTTCGTGACGATGGAGTGATGGATATTGCCCGTCTCAAAAAGGAATTCGACCAATTAGACCGTTCACTCACGTCGGCCACTTCTGAATACATTGTATACGCCTTGTCGAAAAACGGCGGTATGCGTATCATCCGACAGGACGACGGCCGCGATAGACAAGTGTTCCGTTCGACCAATGACCGGATTTTCAATGTCTCCCTATCTACAACTGCCCCGAACTCTTCCGCTGCCAAAGAGCAAGTTGTTCTTGGCATTGGCGTCAGCGGTACCGTATACTGGGCTGCCATTTCGAAGGCTGGCGAAGACCTATTTGAAAAGGATGAAATTGGGCGTGATAGCCTAATTTTCCCTCCTTTCCCTGCTTCGGATGATAATACCTCCGGTGGCCAGCTGAAAACGCGGGCTAGACGGAGCTCACGCCATCCTGAATTTTTCGCGATCAGTCGGGGAAAATCCATTCATATCGTATGGCCACATATTGCCATGTCCCAAAAGTACGGGGTGACCCAGTCCAAGCGACAGGTTGATACCGAAAAGCTATTTAAAGAAAGGTCGCTGAAGATCGCCACCGGAAAGGCCGGTAAAGACTTCATATTTAGTGACGATGACACGGTGATCGTCTCGCTTGATAAGACAGGCAGGATGAGGTTCTGGGATATTCGGGATGTTGCAGATTATCCAAACTCTAACACGCCGAAAAGTTCGACGGATATTCGGGTGCCCCTTTTGACTCTTGTGACTGGTTCTCCTTCTGAAAAGTCCTGGCCCACTTCTGTTTTATTTATCGATAAACTACGCCCATATGTGAAGGCATCCGCTCTTCGCTATGTCCTTGTTGGTTTGAAACAGAACCATACTTTACAGCTCTGGGATATTGGGCTGGGCAAGGCTGTACAGGAATTAAATTTTCCACACGACAATGAATCCGATGCTATATGCAGTGTCGCATATCATCCAGGCTCTGGAATCATTGTTGTTGGCCATCCTACACGCAATTCGATATATTTCGTCCACTTGTCTGCTCCTAGATACTCGCTTCCGCCAATGTCGCAAGGAGCATATATTCAGCGTGTAGCTGAGAAAGACGATAGACTGCCGAAACCCGAATCCACTGCTTGTATGAGTGGAATCCGCGAGCTGTCGTTCGGACCCAAGGGGCAACTCAGGAGTCTGGAACTACTCCCTCTGACAAAACCGTCGCAACCGTCTGTCGATGAAGAAGCTGGATTATTTGAATTGTATGCCATGCACTCTCTTGGGGTCACCTGTCTTAATATTAGGAAATCAGACCTTGGATTGAGTGGCGATAACAAGACGCTTCAACCTGTGAATGCCCTGGAGAAGGGCTTCATTGAGGTTACCGAGTTGCAAAGCTTCCCTGCTCAATTCGATGACCAGTCTGTGAATGGGGATTCAGGCGCCAAGAGCGTTTCTAAGGGGAAGGAACCAGCTAAGAAAACCACCGTCCTTGGATCCGAGCCTGTTACTGGAGTTGAATCATCTCGCAACCAGTCTCCCACCAAGCAACTGCCGAAGAAGAAGACAAGTGACCATGTGTCCGCGTCTGACCCACACGACCAGACGACTTCTGTAGAAAAGGGAGAGAAAAAGAAAAAGAACAAGAAAGCGGAGAATGGGAAGGCAAAGGAAATCACTAATAAGGACCTCGACCAACCTCAGAGTGCAGTGCTTCAGTCTGCTGGATTGTCTCGAACTTCTGTGGCAGTAGCTGAAGCCCAACCAATCTCTCGCGATACTACGTCAGCCGAGTCGATTAACCTAGGAATCTCATCGGACTTTTTGAATAAGGAAGTAAAGAAGATCGAGAAAGCCGTTTCCACCGAATTTACAAAGTCTCTAGGCCGCGAACTGGACAACCTTTATCGTCGGTTCGACCAAGATCGGCGTACGCAAGACCAGGCCGCTACTGCAAAACAGGATGCCGTGTTGCGCCTTATCTCATCTACGTTGTCTGACAATGTGGAGAAGAATTTGGCACGCATCATCGCCAGCAACATGGAATCTGTGGCAGTGCCAAATATCATAGACGCCATGTCGAAGTCTATGGATCAACAGATAAAGGAAGGACTTGATCGACAGCTTGACGCAGCCGTTCCCGCGGCTATTAAAGAAGTGCTTCCCTCTGCCATTCAACGAGCTTTGCAGAGTGAAAATGTACTTTCCCGCATGTCCGACTTGATTTCTGCCTCGATTTCGACCCGTATTGAGAAGGACATTTCGAAGATAGTCCAGGACAAAATAGTCCCATCATTCAAGGAAGAATGCGTATTGCTCGCAAGAAACATGACAAAGGAAGTCGAGCGACAATTCACTAGTCAGCTGAAACAATATGAACTGAAACAACAAAGCGATAGCGCCAAGATCGACCAACTTACTTCGCTTGTTCGTTCCCTGTCCGAGACTGTTTCTACCATGGCAGCCACTCAGTCTAAATTCCAAAACGAGATTCTGGCGCTTAGCCAGCAACTCGGGACAAAGGCCGAAGCGCGTGAGGAAACACTGCCGGTCGTCCCAGAAGCGGAAGCTCCCCCAGCCAAGCTCTCCCCAGAGGAAGTGGAATTGGAAGAAATCAGAGAACTAATGAGTACCGGCAAATACGAGGAAGGATCTATAAGAGTATGCGCCCGATTCCCCGATGTCTTTGCCTTGTTCCTAATACTAATGGTGTTTCCAATATAGTGGCTTCAATCCTCCCAGCAAGCCGATCTTTTCGATAATTTGTTTGTTTCCTATGACCCTGCGTATCTCTCGCAGCTCTCCCCACTTGTCGGCCTTTCTGTTAGTGCCGCTGTCACATCATCCCTCAAGACGAATGTGATGGATCGTCTCAAGTGGCTGGAGTGTGTTTTCAGGACTGTCAATGTCAAGGTAAGCCCGACCTGTACACTGCTATAAATTTTGATAACCCTTTTACTAAGAATTGTCACATTTTAGCACCCAGATATTTATGAAGTGGCGCCCAAAATCATGGATGTTCTCACTCAACGTCTCGAGAGTCTCTATATGGCAATTGCTGAGAACACCCCCCATGATCCCGTCCTGCGCATCATACCCCGTTTGAATCGCTGGGCTCGGGACCTTCGAGAACACAACCAGTGATTAAAGTAACATATTCGACAAGTCTGTACTTGTTTGTGTGGAGAGCCAATTGGATCTACCCCATCGGTCAGTCTTCGAGGGATTAAAGAACCAACGACGTGTTCAAATCGATACACCAAATTTATATCTACTATCCATGAAATGATAGGATAGGCGTACTGCTAAGCCCCCACGAACCAAATTCCAAATCTTATTACATCCCTGAGCAAACCTGGCGGGATACATACCTTGACATATTCGTCAAGCACGAAGCGTTACATGTAACCTTCTACTACTCTGCCATTTCCGCGGCATTGCTCCGCTCACCTAACTCCTTGTGAATTAGGTTTCAACAATCCACATGCTACCTTGACATATTTTTGTCCCTCTTCTTCTTCGTGTTGTACCTTGACATTTGTGTACTTTATTGACGTCGCCGGTGGTCTTGATACGATTTGCCACTACTATTTGTCTTATTTGTAACGTATCATTGCTGCGATGCGGGTCGGTTCGCGCTGCCTTGGATTTTGCCGTGGGAAATAGGAGATGGGAAACGATAGGGAAACGGGATAGGGAAAATTATTGACGATGTCATGGGAGCGAGCCATTTGTCACTGTTTTCGGGAAAAGAGCGAAAGATTCAAAAAAAATGTTGTTTTGATTTCATTTGGTTGGGGTTGGCATTTGCTGTTATTTTTTGTCATTTCCTACGTTCCGTTTGTTTCTATGCTTCAAAATCTGTTCCTGAGCTTTTATTGCTTTTTTTTTTATCTCAACTTTTCGATCATTGTTTTGTCCCTTGTGTGGGCCCCTTTTTCCCGCCTGAAACGAAATTATGATCATAAAGGAAGAGGCAATTTTAGTGTTGTTGCTTGTTAAACAGGGAGGTTTCTCTTTCTACGGATTGATTCTCTTCATAACCGCCTTGTCCTTGTGCATTTTGATATTCTGCAGCCGGGTTGATTAGGAGGGGAAGATATGATGTGAGCAATATGTGAGAAAGTGGGGGAGAGATTTCCTCACAGGATGTTATATACCTACCTGCTTCCTTGAATTTAAACATATGTGCCCAACTAGGAAATATCCACCGAGTTCCAGGGAAAATCTGTAGCTTTTCCTAGCTCTCTAGCTGTATGTAGCGCGTGCATTATGCAATCATATCGTGAGCAGCCAGCATACATAGCCCATGCCACCTCCATATAAACGCAACCAACCAATTCAACTACATAATTCCAACACACATCCTTAAAAGTAATAAGAAAACTGACCCCCTTTCCCCCCTCCCCCCCGCTCCATCTCTAACCCACCTCAATCAAGCATGAAAAACCCCCCTTTCCAACCCCTCCCCCTCCCCC
>JANTQH010000254.1:0-25000 GCA_032988465.1 Onygenales sp. PD_10
AGCCCCCCCCCCCCCCCCCCCCATCTTACATACATACAAGATTATTGCATGTTATTTTATTTCAAGTTGGGTCAAGTTAGTTTAGTTAGTTAGTTTGACAAAATGAAATATCAACCAGGTCGCTAAGAAGAAAAAGAAGACACAAGAATAATTCACTGAGAATCATTTGGCGGCTTTCTTTATATATGTATCAATCTGTGTCCAGAGACGATATATTTCCCCACCTCATCCATGTTATGTCTTGCTAGGTCTGGTAGTGGTGTCCTTTGCCAGGTTTTGTGCGTGAGCTTCGTGGGAGGGCAGGGAACTATAGATGAATCTTAAAAGTATATCATTTATTCTATTATTATAAAGTAAATATAATGGATGTCTGTTATCCCTTATTATACAAAGACAATATCCCTAACCAAACCCCATACACATCATAATTGGATACAACAAACCCGTGTTTTAGTATATATATATATTCGCACCACCCCCTTTGCCTCCCTAAAAACACCCTAACCAGCTCCAGGCCCGTAACATGTATTCCTCACTTATATATCAGTCACCCCCCTTCTCCTTCGCCATCTTCGCCTCCATCTCCTCCTCCATCTTCTTCTTCGCCGCCTCCTCCGCCTCAATTTTTTTCCTTCGATTCTCCCTAGCCGCATCAGCCGGGCCCTTCCACGATCCATCATAATGGTGCGAAACAAGCACATCCCCCTGATCCTTAGGAAACCCATTCTGCAACGCCGCAAATGCATTTCCAGGCATAACCACCACATCCCCAACAACCCTGGGCTCCTTGCCACGGGAAATATCCCGATCATCGATCTTCCGCCCTAACATACGACTCAGGCTTTCAACAATGCCAAGAGTCATCTTCTTGGGCCCCGTCACGTCCACGACGTCCGAGATCATGTCCAGCGTGATCTCTGCAGGCGTAACGTGATTCTCCTCCGCGATGCCGTACAGCGTAGCAACTATCTCATCGACGACGAATTGTAAATGCCGTGAGCCTGGACGGGCAGCGAAGACCCAATTCGTCAATTGGGAGGCAAACGAGCTCCCTTCGCCCCGCCACTCCACGTCAAATTCCAGCCCGACAACCATGCCGACTTCGACCGTGCTGTTGGCCAGATACATCTCCGCAGGTAACCAGCCCGCCACCGGCTTCTCGCATGTGACGTCTAGGTCGCTCCAGATGCCGCCGTCCGCGAGGAGAATAAGATACCTGAGTAGATCGGCCTTTAGGATTGGTATTGAGAGCGCGTGGTAGAGGGTGACGATGTCTGGTCGTGAGGAGCCGTAGCGGGTTTGTACGTAGCTGTTTGCTGAGCCGTCGGTGAGGAGCTCATACTGGAAGGTAGGGTTTTTTTCGAGCCAGCTGGAAATGCGTTTGCGTTGTTCTTCGGTGAGGGAGTGGGTTTTGGCGGTTTGCCAGACTTTTGCGGGGATGCCGGGGATGGTGCCGGGGGGTTGGGTGGGTGGGTGTTGGTTATGTGCTTGGGTAGCAGTTGACGCAAGGGTCGATATGGGCGTGGGTGTTTGGGTATTCGGGAGGGTGATGGTGGTGGCGGCGGAGGGAGTGTATTGAGGATTGTCATTTAGCCCGCCATGGACAATTTTGGAGGGGTGGATCCATCTTTCGGTGTTTAGGTGGAGGGCGAGGTACAGAAGACAGACCGAGAGGGCGCCAGCGAACAGGAGACGCTGCCAGGCTATGCGGAGTGCAGTTGGCATTTGGATAGAGGCATGCTAATCATATAATACTAGTATGATTGCTTGCCTGTCGATTGTGGCGATTCTTTTTCTTCTGGTAAACGAGCGACTGACCAAACAGCAGTTGAGAAGAGACAAACACAGAAGATCGAAGTGATCTCTCCCTAGCAAAAAAATGAAGAGAAATGTCCGGACTGCAGCTTCCCACACAAAGAGCGGGAAGAAGAGAAGAAGAGAAGAAAGAGCGTAGCGCAGGGGGTGCGAGGGTTATATAAAAAAAGAATCGGCCGGCCAGCTCTACGTGGGAGAGCCCATGTATAAGAACACGCCGGGGAATAGTCAAATGAGAATTCTCCGCCGTTCTACCCTCAGCCGGCCCGGCCAACACGCTCTCTGTCTCCGTTTATCCCCCAATCCCACCCGTCCACCCCGAGAAATCACGGGAAGGGAGGGGCGTGGCGGGACAGAGCCACATCGTCTTGACAAAACCATATCATGGAATCATTCCTCTGACGGGAACATTAAAACCTGGAAATAGGCTCGTAGGAATGGCGCCCCGGCCTTGGATTGGATTTCACCAGGGTTGAAAAATGAACCCAGAGAGTCTGATATTGTGGACGTCGTCAATGCCGGCCGAGATACGGAGTAAGGGATTCGGAATTCCCCACCGGCTAGGGAGAATCAAGTTAGCCGCCTGGTAGCCAGGCGCTAGGAGGCATCACTCGTGCAGCGTATCATCGAGCAGTGTTCTTCCCCGTGCGTGTTCGGCTGCTGGGCGAGTTGGGATATTGCACTTTTTTCCTTGCGTGTCGGATACAAGGTGAGGATACGATTGGAATCAAAGATGAGGTGAGGCTGGGGGAGGATGACAAATCAGCCCTCCCATTGCATTTATCCAGGTAGGTAGGAATGTTAAGTTAGACATGCAGCCTAGGGGATAAAATAAGCAAGATGATCAACTACTAAGATTAACGAAGACCCCACTGTTCCCGATTCCTTTCATTCCTACCCCCATGTTGAAAACAACGGTGGCCATCCTCAGACCGACATGTGTTGTCAACTACTACGAAGAAAGCAGGCCGAAACCGTACCCAGAGAGAAGGCAAAAGGATAAAACGGACCCGAAATATATTCTTTTGGTAAAACAGGAATAGATACCAGGAAACGCGAAAACAAAAACGAGAAAGCGGGAAAAAGGGACAAGGAAAAGGAAAAAGGGGTATAAGCAATGAAGCAGAAGAAAGTATTATTTAACAAACAGAGCGGTTTTTCCCTCCTTCATATTCTCCTTTCCCCCGCATTCATAGGCAGAAGAGATTTAGTAGAAAAGGGGATGGAGAGAAGAACCCAAGGTTTAGGAGACGCTGTACCTTCAATTGTGCAATCGAGTCCCTGGAGCAAGCAAAACACAAAAACTGCGCCGATCAAGCGAACGAGCGAACGCCTGCCGTTAGATTCATGAAATAAAATCCCCCGAATAGCGCAAAGATTTACCGCTTCCTCTCCCCCAGCAATGTTTCCTTCCTTCCTAGCCAGAAAGGAGCCCGATCCAAAAGAAGCAATGTTGGCGCACCAGCCACACTCCAACTTCCAATGTTCACTCCGGCACAAAGTTAAAAACCTTTGAGCGCCTCCCAGCGTGCCCAGTTATTGCCATTTGCCCCGGCTTCCCAGACGTGACTATACTGGGAAGTCCACGTAACCGCCTCCATCGATCCGTCTGCCGTTTCATATCAGCCGTGACCAGAAACCCGTACTTGAGCCAGAACGTGTCCCCAATTTCCCACGTGTCCGGGTCGCAGAAGTGGCCCCCGCCACGATACTTCCCGCCCCCATCACAAAAGTCAATGATCAATTCCATCTCGTCGAGGCAGCCGGGGGCATGGTAGAGGGTAAGAATGATGGCCTCGCGCAACTGGGGGATCGGCAGCGTATCGATCCAATAGGGATGTGGGTATTTCATCTGGGCGGGTGTGGGGAGGAGAGAGGCCAGTGGGCCTGTGAACCGCGAGAGAATGGTCGGGGAAAGTGTTTTCGTGCCCGGAATGAAGAAGTCCGCATTCCACCATTTGGCGAGCGGGGGTTCACGTGGGGCAGATCGTGATGGCAGATAGTAGAAAGGTGACATTTGTTCGCCGTTGAGGCCGAAGAATTCGCACCCCTTGGGTATCCCGAAGAGCTTTTGGATTTCGCCGCCAAGGAAGAGGGTTGAGACGGCATCAGAGGATACGACGCCAAAGGTCATGTCGAGAGGGATGCGGACGCGCCAGGTATCGTAGGTGATGTTTAGTTGGGATTCGTCTGATTTTGCGGAACCCGTTGTTGAATATGCGCTATCAGAGAATCCGCCAAAATCATAGATGGTATCGGACACGTCATCCCATGATGAGCCAAACTTTGAAGGCATAAAGCTCCAGTAGTCGCTGCCTGATCTTTTTGAGGGGTGTCGGAGATACTGTTGGACGGTCTGTGGCTCTGGGGAGATTTCTAGCTCACCGGTTGGAGAAGGAAACGTTGTATTGACTTGCAGGTTGACATCGTCTAGCTCGGGAATCTGAGGTTGGATTTGCCCGCTTACGTTACCGCTGACTCGACTTAGAGCCGAATGATCGCTGTGATCATCATAGCTTTGCACGGAAGAGGAACAGGATTTCACTGCGGCTGCTAGTCGGCTGTCAGAGAAATTTTCCCATTGAGCTTCATTTGATGAGTCGGCCAGCTCGGAATCCGTGACGACTTCGGTTTGAATTGTGGGATTTATTGATGAGAAGGGAGACAATCGAGAGGAAGGGGAAGATGACAGCCTGAGGGATTTATCTGGTTTGTATAGTTTACCTGGAAGTCAATATGTTAGTAAAATGATAAAAAACAACTTCTTCAAAGCTCCGAATGGGGGTTGGTAATGGGAACCACACCAAATATCCGAACTGAATCAATACGGCAGGTATAAGAGGAAAATTTGTCGTCGTAAAAAGCTGGGCAAATTTTCGTTTGATACTCTTCGAGTGATCGGGGTGGAGGGATTTTCTGTCAAACTGGTTAGCCAAGTATTGAACGAGTCGCATTTATGTGCATGCCATACTCCTGTGACATATTCCAAGTCATCGCATGGTAACAAAACGTCTGACGGAGCCGAGTGTAATGAAAAATGTGTTCTCAGACGGAGAGATGTTAAATAGCCGTCGAAAATGTAGAGCTCCCACCACGTTCTCCTCCAGCTTTCCTCATGGACAGCACATGCATCCCCAGTATTAAACTTGGAGTTATTCATGCCCAATTCCACGGCAAGGTCGATGGCAGATGTTAGGGTCGAGCTAGCGAGGCTTGACTCTTTTGACATGTGTAGTGCAATGGCAAATAGAAGTAACGCCTGTACCATATATGCATCAGAAGTAAGGTCCCTATTAAAGAGTGCCGAATTTGCGGCGTCTCTGAAATGGGCTGTCTGCATCGCGGGGTCATGGAAGGACGCAATGTACTCAATCGCGGCTCGCAGATGTGACAAATCATCCCGTTCAAGCTCCTCGACAAGATATTTCCGGGGAAGAATGAACGGATGGGTGAAGAAAACTCGAGAGTAAAATACATCGAGCAAATGGGCAGAGTGGATGTTTTGAGTTGGGTTTACGACAGGAAAACCTTCCAACACTTCGGCCTCTGCCACATTAGACGTCGTCGGTGGGCCACCCGTATCAAAGTGATCTGGCACCCCTGTCATCCATTGGCGGAGTTGTGAATCTGAAAAATATACGTTAAATATGTTTATATGCCACATACTCTCGGACACAAAAGCGAGATTCCCCGGGAGCCGGGGGAGAACGTTAGGACAATAGGACAGAGAACTGATCGCTGCCAGGCTAACTCACTTGAACGCGTAGACGATATATCCTCGAGGATCGCAGATTCACCTAAAGAACCACTTTCACCGCGATCCATCTCAGATTTGTCAGATATGTCTGACAAGCGCGCAACCCTCCTCATGGTATCTCCCTTCATACTCGGACGTCGACCCCTTCGAGAGATAACAAACACGCACGGCCGGTCATCGGCGCGACACCGCGAGCATATCGGCCCACCATCGCATTTCAGATGTCGTTGACGGCAATTGGTACATGTAGTCGAGACCCTCTTCTTGGGCGATTTGGGCGACTCTAACTTCCTCTGCTTCGATCGATTCATCACGAAATGCTGTAGAATGGACCAAGGCTAAAAAGTTGCTTGGGTGGGCCTCAGTTGGCTGGGCGGCTATCCAGAGCGCGCTGCTACTGAAACAGAGCTTATACGACCTGTAAACGTCCAAGGGGTATCGATTCAGCACTCCACAGTCACCTGCAGGCCGTCACCTTCGATGAATTTCCAGCGATGGGAGTCGGCGAACTCGAAGGCGAGATAAGTTGGGCTGTGAGGATGCGGTCGGTTGTTGGGCAATTGACGCCATGCAAGCCATTTGGTGGGGTTTGGGCTCAACGCCAAATCAGAGGGCAGCACCAAGACTCACTATTAGCGTTAAGCGATGGGGATCGGAGAGCTGGGATTGGACAGATCACCTTTTGACCAGCGCACCAGAGATTTGAAGGAAAACGGTCAAAAGTTTCACATTGCAGACGTCGACAGCCCCAGGCTTTTGCGCGAGTCGAGTTTTGGTAGTACTTGTTTTGGCCCCTCAAAATTTGCTGCTGATGTCAGTATATTTCTTTTGAATGTTTCATTGATGTTTGCAGAAGGGGGTTTCATGGGCTGTTCGCCTGTTAGCGCCGTGTTTTGTGCCTCAAAATGGAGGCTGGCTGGAATGTGGCGGAGACAACTCAGAAAACAAATTCTGCCTGTGACCCCATCCTGGCTAGGGTGGCAAACTATCCCGAGAGTCAACATAATAGTCAGTAACACCTTCATAAATAGTAGCTATGTGGTGGGTGTTGAGGTGTTATGAGGAGTTTTGGAGTTGAGATAGAAGAATCAAACAGTTGTTGACATGAAAAGAACAATGCATTCAGGCTAAGTATACGCACTTTATGTTTCCCAGACTCATAAATTTTGATGTGATGACGTTTTATTTATCACTTTGCCTTCGACGGAAGGATAAGTGAATCGAAAATAGGGGCTTTCGGCTTCCCATCAATCCTTTCTAGACATAAGAAATCCAACAAGAACGTTAGTTAATCTCATATGTAATGGAGCTGAGCGCCATGTCAAGAACGATACTGGGAGAATTCGAACAACTGTTGGCGGTGACTACGGATCGCTGGTTATTAAAACCTCCGCGTTCATTTTATGAGTTCCCCGGGGGTTCCTCCACCAAAGAGGCGTGGCCGTCTTTCTGAACTGTCATCGAAAACACAACGCCATGGTCTGCAGGTAGCTCGAGAGGCCTTCGTTCGGATTAAGGTGAATTGTCCTAGGGCGCCAATACTTGTACCCTACATGAACATTGGCACGCGTCGCTTTGCCAGATTTCGTGTACTTCTCACGGACGAGTGGTCATTGATATATCTAGCAACCGGGTTTCCAACCAGGCTAGTAGCCCCTTGCGAAGCCGCAGATTTCTTTGAATGGTGCCATGAATTTCGGAATGTTGACGCAACTCATACTTCGAGCCCCAGGGGAAGTATTACCAGTTGTGCCGCTATCGAATCGCAGAAAATGTATAAGAAATAAACCATAATTGTGTGAAAGTCGCAAGATATTCCAGCGCCATTTCAGGCGCGCAACATTCACCGTGTCTCTTATAGAGAGCTACCCAAAAGAGAGCTACCCAAGAACACTTCCTCCGCCAAGTTGGTGCTTTCAGACTGGCTTCCATTTCTTGATGCCTGGGGTAGAGGGCTTGGGTGTTTTATCCCAATATCCAGGGTTTTTGAGCCAACCAAAGACACGATCCTCTATGGAGGGGCTTGGCCGTAACGAAGGCTCCAATAGAGACCATTATCAATCCTAGGAGCCCACGGGCTGGTGAATGGATCATGGATTCGGCTGCTTGCCGGAGGTTGTGGCTGTCCGGATCTGTGCTCGTAGCCTTTCCTATCGTCCCTTGTGAGAGACCATATGCATGAATATAAGTCCTGGAATTATCAGTCAGCATATAGCAATATGAAGCCATAGCAGTCCTCCAGATAGGAAATACCTGCGGGCCATTTCTAGACCACTTATCCAACTCTTGGGGCGCTATGTTCAATGGATTATTAGCTTAATAGAAAATAGTTCTCCATCAGTATCTTCACCTGGTTTTATTTTGCGGGATTCTCCCCTTCGATAAGCGAAACGTGTTTGAAGTTGCTTTAAAAGGGAGAGGTAGCGGGAACTTCTAAGCTGCCGGCCATTCTTCCGCGACGGACCTGCTCCAGTTATCTAGACCTATGGAGGCCTATAGAGGAGCGAGATGGGAGAAGCGGGTGTTTGAGTCCCTGATATCCAGACAGAGTTGGTAAAATCTCCTCTAGTACTAGTAACACCGGAAGACAAAAGTTTGTCCACTTGATTCTCAAAACTTGTCTCCTCAGGGATAGAGTTGTAACAAGGAAAGTCTGAGTAAACCAAAGCGTAGTATCTTGGAGAGGTTCCTCAGGCGTTAGGCCCAGGTCTTGAATGCTGTAGTGTAGTATACTAGTACTCAGACCCGTCCAGCCAAGGGAATGACTGCGAACACTAGGTCGAGAAATATATCGACAACCATGTTCCACAGGCAGACCATCAAAATATCAAACGAAGAGGCCGGAATAGCAGCTTCGTGTTTCCGCCATTGCCTCCTGGGGCAGTAAAAACAGCACTTTCCACACCGTCTGCTCTGTTATCGCACTCAAAAAATGGTAGTTCGCGGAAGCCATCTTCAACCCCTCCGGCTGGGGCAATAGACAGAGCTGTTTATCCCTTTTCAAATGTGAAAGAAGACTTTGTGAGGGAGCAGTATCAGATGAAGGGACGTTTCATGTACTGTGGGGAGATCCAGTAAATGCTTACCTAATGTAAGGGCCTTGCCAAGCACCTAGTTAGCCAAATTAGGGTTAGCCCAAACCCTTGGCCACGTGGGTTTGACTGACGACATAAAATCGATCGGGTGTTGTCCTTTTCTTTCTTTCTTCTATTGACTTTAATTCTTGAATAGCAGGGTAACTAGCAGATATTCTATTACCAGGTTGATTTAACTCTCTTCCTTGCCGCTTAAATGATCCCCATCTCCCAAAATATCCCCATGTTTGCCGATTTTAGTCGCAACCTGGTGGCTTTGCAACTGACTAGCGGTTTCCCCCCCTGTCTCCAGTCAAAACAAGCCTCCCTAGGTCTATATATAGGAAATACGGATTTCCAACTTTTAACTCTCGACGTCCAAAAATACTTTTTTAGAGAAACAGTAAAGAAAGTTGACTAACATTGACAAATGACTTGCTATCGACGAACTCTAGCTAACGAAAGGAAGGAGGACCCTAGCAGCGCTATTCTTGGGTGGCGAGGGACTGCGGGAGGGAGGCAGGCAGTGTACTATGTAAGACAAAACGACCTCGGAATCCATGGCGGTTGTCAAATATGGGGTAAACAGCTATAGCTAGCTATGTTTTAGAGCTTCCTGTCGATTCCCACTAATAGCTTAAATGGGGCTCAATGTGGAACAGTAGCAGTTGATAAAATAGAAAATGCGGGAGAGTAACATTTTGTACAAAATCCCTGGCTGATTAATCGAGTCTATGGATGTAACGACCATCAAGGTCGCATGTTTTCTAGTTTATACATACATTTGGGGTAGGATCTTATTAGTCTATTTTTATCCATCCGCACCGCCCGTTATCCCCCCATCCCACCGCCAAATTGTAGAAAGGAGCGCAGCAAGCTGCTACTATGCCATGCAATCCTTCCTCTTCGCAACCAGCGCGAGAGGAGATCGCATATAATAGTAACAGGAAAGGCACAGATCCCAACCAAGCCCCCTTTCAACACTCCAAACAGACTGAACCCGAATATAGCAAGTCAAACCAGGACCTGATTTTCGGTTCATCGTTTCTCATGACAAATGTGCCAATCCTGACGTCATTCTCGCCCCCAAATTACTATCCATACATTATTCAGCCACCGACGCGAATCGTGAGACACCAGGCACAGCCTGGATATCTGGTTCGGAATTTGTTCGGCGTAAAATGAGTCAAGTGCGGATAGGCATTGCGGCGGCAAGGTTTGATATTCAATACCAACGGACGAGGTGAGATAAACTGGAATGAGGATGGACGTCTTCCGTAGCCAGCTTCGGAATATGGTATTTTGGAACACGTGGGTGGGAGAGAGGTTTCTGCCGGGGTTCGGGAGGAAGAGCCGGCTCTCAAAAACCCAAGTGAACAAAAAGAGCTCTCAAAAACACACGGAAAAGTATCAAACAATTAGAGATTACAATATTAGGAAATGACAGCAAAGCAAAAGTTAAAAAAAGAAACTCAAAATAAACCCCTGGAAAGGTGTAAAGAGTTTTGTTTCCAGATTTTTTTGTGCATTCCAAAAATGTTCACGGCATTGCGGCACTTCATGCCTTCCGCTGTCGTACGTCGTTGACTCATCAGCCCATCCACAGGCTGACAGGGGGCTGGTATCTTCCTTGACTAGCATGGAGAAATCATATGCGTCTAGCATCCAGGCCCCCTCTTCCACACTTTTTTGTTGCCTCTGTAATTCTAAATGCTTTTAGAGCAATAGGAAATGAGAATGAGAATGAAAATGCAACAGGCTAAAAAAACAGCAGCCAAACCAAGCAAAGCAGGAAACAAACATATGGAGCGGCCCTCCAGGAGCTGTGTTGGCGAGGAAAAAGAAAAGTATGAAAAATATAGAGGGAAGAGAGATAGGAGAGTTGAGTGACACGGTGGACATCGTCGAAACGCTTCGTGACGCGTGAGAGTTCGTGACTGGCATTGGACTCATTGGAGCGTAGTCCCATAGACTTGGTGGGGAGGGTATGGATATCGTATTCGATTGCACCGTAGGATCTCGGTCGCCTATAAAATGGCGTCTAACGAATCAGGAGGAAGGAGAGGAAGAGCGATTCGGGATAGAGAGTGGACGATGAAATCGGTAAATCGGAAAGAACGGCCGGCGTTCTCGCAAAACCCCATCGACAATTAGGAGATTAAATGGCAGTTGCGAGCAACTGGGACGAAAAGGGAAAGCACAGGCGCAGGAAGGCCCGGAACTGTCCAGAAGTTATGGTAATGGTGTCCATCCCGGTTCCAAAAACCAGATGAGAGCCCCCAAACACCCACTTCGTGATCCAGGTGATTCCCGGCGCCCCTTCTGCCCCAGGCTGCCATCTCTAACTCTATGCCGCTTCCCCGTAACTAGCCTGATTGGACATTGCTGCAGCTGGAGGCAGTCCCACCCTATCGATATGCGCCCTTTCCACTGGAGTAGCCAGAATCCGGCCAATCCTGCGATGTACGTGATTGACCCGGGTGGTCCGTTCTTCGTGCCGAATGGGTCGAGCAGGCATAACCCACGAGGACTGTTTTCTCCTGCACAACATGGCCGCGCTGCCCGTATGCAGTACATGGATCAACGGAATGGCGATGGTAAAGACAACGACACACAGAGTACCGCTCAACCACTTGGTAGCACATTGTTGCTTTTGTGGATTCGGTGTCCTCCGGTGCTTTAATTGGGTTCCAACTCCCTTCTATTCGAGACCGTACGTGTAGATGGGGGTAATGATGATGAAGATCGATGCAGGGTAAAATGGAGTTCTGCGGCACAGCAGGAGAACTCTCGAGGGTAGTTTATATGCGGGCAGACGAGCCCGAGGGTTGGCGTGCGGCGCAGGTATGGTTCGGCCGCTTTGGCTGCGGCGGGGCGGAGTGTAAAATAGAGGGTACGAAAAATCAAAGCAAACAGTAATAGCTAGTATTAAGAGAGAAAAAGCGAAAAAGAAACACCTGGGTATGATTTGAATGAAAGGAGTTAACGGATAGGGGAATAAGAGGGGAAATTCAATGCCTGAGAGGCGAGGAGCATCTTCATATATAGTTCAATCGCAGACGGATGGGCAAGGCAGCTATCAGCGGAGTGGGGGCCTAGGTCCAAACGGGAAATGCAGCATAAGCATAGTTAACGAAAACGGTCGAGCCCCAGGCTCAAGAGGAATAAGACGAACATCCATGATCCGGGCCATCTATGGGGAGTAACGGTGGGCCGACCAATCCATCTACAGCAGCCGTGGACCCGCCCAGGGGACTCGGAGGAATGAACCCGGGAGGGCCCAGGGGAGTCATCGATCCTCCACAAAACGGTAAATTGGGAAATACACTGCAAAACTGCAGTATACACCTGCGCAGCGAACCAGACTGGAGCGCGGACATAGCCGAAAATAGTGATATAGCTCAAGCCAAGGAAAGCGGATGTTGTGAGCAGGAGGGGTCCAACTTCCAAGGTACCTTGGCTTTGGTGACGAGAACAAGGCTAGCCCTAAAAAACCTTCAGGCAGGGCGTTTCGGCGGGCCACAAAACCCAGGAACTGCCAGTTTGTGGCTTTGTGGCTGTTGATTCTTGGTAAATCGCCGGTAAGAAACGATGAGGCTTATTATTGTAACGGATAGCACGAAACCTTGGAATAGCCTGGTACGGAGTGGAAACAACCCGCTCAGAACAACGGACTTCTCCTCTGTAAACCCCACCTTGGCAGTTAGCATCGGCTGCTTCGGTACTAGGAAGACACACTAATAATAACGAGGCTGGAGCGTACAAGCTCCATGGCGTGCTGTTACCGCAGTGAAGAAGGGCCGCTTGCTGGGTTAGCCTGGTCTTCCTAGCTAGATTCGCGATCAACGGTGTCATCCACTGTCTTGGAATAGTAACCATGATGGAAAGGCATTTTACAGGCCGGACAGCCACGGGAGGGTCAGTTGGGGCTGGTGTCAGATTATGTCAACTCATGGAAAAGCTAACTTAACCGGCATAACCAGTAGTTGTTAATGAGAGCTGGATATGTCCGAGTTGGGATGAAGTGATGCCTCGTAACTTTACCCGTATGGTACGGACGGTACATGGTGTAACATACACACATGACCCAGCGTCCTGAATGGGTCTGACCTGCATATACTACTACTGCAGGTTCTGTACTTTTGAGCTGATGGCAAAAAGTCAACGGCAGTTCTTTAAGGCTGCCTATCCACTTTATGTTCTCATCTGATGGCCTAAATACTAATAATGTTCGTTGCATTTTCACATGCTTGGGCAGTTCCCTGGTGCTAAACCCTAGAGTTAACCACATCGAGATTCGCTGGCTGCGAGGTCGCCAAACTGCACCCAGGAATTTGTAACAGATATCGCGTAGTTTTCCAATCTCTATACCTCTTGACATGCACTTACATGATTGTAGATGCAGATATGCGTTTCAGGAAAGTCGGACCTATTATTGGAGTTTTGGAGCTGCCTTTGCCAATATTACCATAATACCAGTAGTACTAGGTACTAGTAGTATTTATATCTGGCAATGGATAAAAAAAAGCTGTCGAATTGTAATTGTAAACTAGACTATGTGGGACATAAGCATTGTGTATCCCAAGGGTCGTCAGGGCAGACGATCTCCAAACTGTCGGAGTTAAGGCTGAGAATCCCCCTCACGTATCACAGTTCCTTTCCCTTTCCCCCTTCCATTCTGTCATATGTCGAAGTGCAACAGAGAAGATAAAAATAACCATGGCCAATGCTGGCAGTAGCTATTTTCCCTTCATCGGGTCAGTCTGGTGAAGCTATCCATGGAATATCTATATATAGTCCCCCGCGCCGCCACTCTGTGTAACCTGCGGGCGGAATGCGATCACAGCGGAGGGGAAAATAACCCTGGCATGTAACGAAGCGGACAATCCCTGCCAAGCAATACCTGGCCGATCACAGGGCATCCTCCTAGCAGCGAAATCATTCCGAACCAAACAGATGAACTCTGAAGGGTGTGGAGATGTGGCGAAAACAATGTGATCCTGGCCAGTCAGAAGGTAGTGAAAAGGCAAGGAGCATTAAGGGACTCTGCCTCGTGCTGCATGTAATTGCACTGTTTTGCTGTACCCGTGTCTTCCGCGTATCTTGCGCACGTACGTTCTAGCTCCTCTAGAAAATGGGGAAAACCAGGTTCTTTGCTCACTGATAAGAAAAGCGGATGCTCTCGGATTCCTTGTCCTGGGCCGCACATGGCACCAAGATAACTTGCCTCGGGATTTTTACCATTCATTGTGCCTCTCTTGAACACAGGATGTAGTAATATCATCTCAGCCCCTTAGAAATTGTAGCACAAGTTCCTCCCCGATGCTATTTCGGACGGTGGTCAACCTTGGAATGGAATGGAATCTAAGTTTATTTTCCGAGATAGGTTAATTTAGCGAGCTGACCATGCCCGAAGGTTGGGTCAGCCCTACGGCTTGGCAAGGAGTGTCTAACTATGTTGGGACTAGCGTTGTCATTGAGCCACATCTCAGCGATGTTGGCGGCTTCAGGGTTGGAGCACAGCCACATTCCGCCGGATTCAATCTTTCACGGAGTTATCATGAATATCATCGTCTTGGATTACAAACAAAACACAGCACGACGGCCAAAAACTACAACGGGGACTACCATGAGTAGCGCTTAGGAATCCTTCTAAGATGTGACCTTGAACGAGGATGATGGGGGGGGGGCCATCTCTGCAAAATAACCACGGGTGTCAATGTCCGTATCACGTGATATAAAGTTCAAGCCGCAGACCGCTAAAAACGCTTGCTAGCCTCGCCAAATCCAACGACATTCCTCCCACGAAAGGGCGGACATCAACGGCCCAACAGTATTGATGTTCGAATCGGAATCGTTTCAAATAGTTACGCATTTTGATGAGGACGGAGAGGACCACATCATCGATTCAATGTGACTAATTTTCCGCTCGGAGTTGCCGAAAAAACATGACTACGTCCCAAATACCCACAGACCTACAGCCATCCAGACTAGCGGGCTAGTGTTTTCTGACAACGAAATCTGCCTTGCGAGATCGCACGTTAGCGGTGGCGAAAAAACGTCTTGGTCCCAGAGCGACGGGGCGACGAACCCCGCTAGTACCGGGAGGGCCCCGTTACAAGTCACACTGGACATCCGCTATCTCCTATTGAGGCTATGTGAAGGGACCTACTAGCTCGTCGGCGCCCAAAAAGGACACAAACAAGTCCGGAAAGGGATTGCCAACCCAGCTCCTGTGGCTCAGCCTCAGCCCACTAAACCCTATCAGGCGGCTTGCCTCGCCATCCGCTGAAGAGCTCGGACTCGTAGGATCTTCCTAAAATGGAATGTTGAGATGGCTGGATTGGGGTTGGCATTCGACGGAGGATGGCCTGTCTTTATTAGCCTATGTTCGTAAGCATGCCATCGAATCCCAGCTGCTCTGGTGGGTGGCCTGCAAAGGACCACACAACTAAGAAGCATACTACTAGTAGTAGTATTGCCTCCCGGGCAGTCCAACAATCGGATTCTGACAATCTGCTCGGATGACAGGCTGATGATGCTGGCAGATATGCACAATGGTATTAATAATTACCCAACCTAAAGTAAATTGAAATAGAGAGCGATTGACGAGGCGCCTGTTGCGTTCCGCGGGGTACTTCCCGAACCCCTCATTCCCTTGATAAAACAAGCGAGGGGTCCCAAGCTCGGACATCCACAAGACGGCCAACAAAACACCCAGCAATCATTTCCCTGCGCGGATCAAAGTTTGCTCAAGCCCCCACCACTGACCCCAAGCCAGCTGAAACCATGCATCTTGGACCATCCATGCTCCTCGCCAATCAAACGGGCACGCCGATATCCCTCTCTAACAAGAATCTAGACTCTCCATAGCGCCCCGAAAGCCGACGGGCAGAACCCAGCACGAAGCAAGTACACAGGCACCAGCTCAAAAGTCAGCTATGGGGTTAGTCATGATCAAAAGGGAACAAATCAAAATTAAAGTTATCAGAAACGGCTATATCCTTGAGCCTAACGCGAGCAAGGGATGACGGATCCATAATTTCATATGCAACCCCATCATGTTAGGAGCGCCAATTTTGACGCTGCCGCCTTATATTTTACCCCGCTACGGCGGGACAATACGAAACAAGAGCCATTCTCTTTCGCGGGGGCGGAGAACGAAACGTTTTTTGACTATCCCATTCCTTTCCTCCCCTGTAGCTGTATTTCGTAAATACGCTAGGCGTTTCATCCTGCTCAACATCTGTCTCCTCATCCTTCCAGTAGACCCTCGCACCTCTCGTGACTCTACCGTTTCTACGGCCCCACATTCCCTTGATTCTCCTGGGACGGCCTTGGACAAGCTGGGATCTCCCCTGTCCAGGCCTATATTCTTCCACTCTTTTTTTTTTTTCACAATTATTTTGCGGTGCAGGGTGTTTCGAAACACTGCTCTTTCCCCATCACCCTCATTCATACCTCATGATAAATGTAGATAATTAGTTCCGCACGCCACTTTCTGCACCCGCCACCAGAGAGAGAGAGGGAGAGAGAACGACGACAAACCAGTTTAGATGGTTCTTTTCAAGCATAGTTATCTGACAAATACACAAGCCATCTATCTCAGCAACTGATGCAGACAACAACGAGCCGGTGATATTTTCGACCGAATGTAGTAATGAAGAAGACCTTGTCTTCGGCGACTTTTAGGCAAGGTTGAAGATATTTTGATAATTATGGAAAATAGGGGGCCAGAATTGAACACTGCATACAGCCTTGTGAGATGGGAGGTGAGGCTCAAAGCTTTTTCTCTCCGATATCAATCCCTCAACATGGGTTAGGAATAAAGATGTCATAAAATCACTAAACTTAGAATATAAACCATGCATTTCATGAAACAAGTTAAGCGGCCAGAGAGAAAACCAATAATAAGAGGAAGATAGATAATGATATTTAGGTACTCTCTACTTCATTAAAGCCTGACTGTGGTTAAAGCAGGAGTGGTGAAACTCAACCTTATTATAGAAACCAACATTATCATATGGCTCCTAATATGAGAGCCATAGATAAATCACTCAGCTACAATCTATCAACCACAAAGCAGTGGTGAATTTGCCGGAGAGAAGGCCCTATCAGGGCCTGATTCTGGGGATCTCATGCCAAGTATGGCTGTAGGGAGGTTGTGTGAACCCCAACCAGGCTGGCAAAGGTAAATATTGTTTTTGCTGCACATAAAGACCCACACCATCATGATGGTTCACTTTCCTAATGACTTGGTCTAGGCAGAAATATAGGCAGACTTGGAAAATGGTGGTTGCTAATGATTTTCCGCTCTATTGATTTCCTTTCGTACCTGGCGTCAATTATTTTTTTTGCAAATGCCGCTATTATTTATACATGCATGATAGGATGAAAGGAATAGAACCGAAAGGAAAAGAAAAAAGTAACAACCATAGATCGCCGATTCATCTTTTCATGAAAAAACCTCTCAAGCCCCCAGCGCGCCAAAACTCAGACCCTTCGCAAGCTGCAGCCTCAAAATTCTCAAAATATCTTCTCCTTTTGCATCTTTATGGATTCTTGATCTCCAGTCCCATCCCCGCTTCACAGCCGCCCCTCCCTGCATATTGTCGTTGGGACGAGGAATGAGAACCCCCGAGCTTTCGATAGAACCTCGGCCTCCTTGCCGGTTCTGCGATTCAAGTATCTCACTACCAACTAGGGAAAATCCGCTGATGGCTGTCATGGAAGATACTGACTTTTTCAAGAGGTTGCGTGGTGGTGGTGGGGCTGAGAAGGAGGACGTGGTTGGAGATCGAACCGAGTCTTCTCCGAAGGATGTGTTGGCGAGGTCGTCGTAGTTAAAGTGGTGGTATAAGGTGGACTGGAGGCACATTTCGCATTGGTCATAAACGCGGGATGTTACAGATTGCAGGTCCTCGATCGCGGCGAGGATGGTCAACATTTGATCTGTGGTGAAGAAGCGGGTGGGTTCTATCACCGAATCGGTTAGTAAAAGTTTCCAAGTGAGGCATAAACGACATCGAAGAAGGAAATGCCAATAAGCCAACTTACCATCGACAAACATAAGGGTTTCTCCAAGCAATACTAGCAAACCGTCGACCTGAAGTGAGGTTTTCCTTTCCTGATCGTACAATCCTCCGTAAATACTGTCAGCTGCACTGCGAATCACAGCAACAAGAGTTTCTGCCGCAGCTCTCTTTCTAGCCAAAGGACGATGCTTCGGTCGTTCTCCTAGCTGTAAATTAAACTCTTCGTCACGAATGTCATAAAACCGTCTCATCGCAGCATAACCACAAAAGTAGAACTGGAGCATGCCAGCGCCCTCTTGATCAACCGCTGCGATAGCTGATAATGCAGCTTGAGGATTGTACAGCAGTGACCGAAGTTGGTCATCGAGATCAGCCGTTGCGGGATATGCAGTCGATCGAACCAAACAAAAGGACGTGAGAAGGTCAATAACGTTTTTAATTTTCTTGTAGGAGTGCGCTCTCGCGTAACAGATTAGTGCTGTTCCGTAGTCTTCGGATATCTCTGCTATTTTGTCTCCATATCGCTATAGAAAGTATTAGTTATTCAGGCCCGAATAGTGTCGAACGGAATTGAAACTTACTTCAGAAACCTTCCGGCCTTCATCATTAAACCCGAGCTCGGAGCAGAGCAGGACGACTTTGTCCATTTGCTCAGCAGTATCAAGAGGAATGCGATCAAGTACTTCCGCAACCTGCGCGTTCATAGTTTCCTGGTCGTCAAGACGGTTCAAGACCTCTAGAGCAACTTCCCAGCCTTCGCTAACTCCGGAAGGACTCTCAAGCGGATTTCTATCAAAAAGACCCATGGCATAATTAACTAAGAGATCGTCTTTTCGTAGAGGCTTCTCATTTCGACCATAGTTCAACACCATTAGATCACTTTCGTTGAACCCGGGCATTGGTTTCGAACCCGCTGATGTATCCAGCCATCCACCAAAACTGGCAACTTCAGCAATCGCAGATGCCATACAGAGGGACCAAGTTTGCAGCATTTCAAGCACCCCTTCGACGTTGCCTTCGAAAACAGACGCCAAGCCTACTTCCATGGAGTTCATCGAGTTAACACGGAAGCCATCCTGCCCGAGCGTTTCAGTTACGGACGCAAACGTATAGTCCAGACGACGCAAATATGCATCCTCCGGATTGGAGTCTACCGATCGAGGCGCTTGGGATTGGGAACGTCTCAAGAAGCTTGGGTTGAAGTTGGCATTCTCGGTAGAAATATCACTGTCATCCTCTCCATCCCACCAAGCAGTAAGACCGATTGTGGCTTCCACCCAATCTTGGGATTTGTCTAGGATTGCGGATACATCTCCAAGCATTATGTTGTACATAGCCTTGAGGTTTTGATAGATCGTCCATGGGACTTGGCTTTCCGCCATGCGCGTGGACTGGGTAAAGGTAGCTGAGCTCTGTGGATTAAATATCCCGAAATTTGGGGCCTGGAATTTATCTCGTGTGTCGGGAAGATAGTTCTGACCCTCAGCAAGGACCTCGAGTTCAGAAATTGCGGCGGTCACCTGCTTCCGGTATATGGCCCAGTCAAGACTCTTGATGTCCCAGTCATCGTTCTGCACACCCGGCGAGGATCGAAGGAGCTGAATGGCATTATTTGTGCATTTCTGAATATTTTGAAGCTGGGCACCCCGATAGCCCGGTTTCTCATATCCGTCTTCCAGGGCTGACCTGGCATAATTGAAATCCGCTTTCTTCAGCAGCTCAATTACGGGAGACAAATTTGCACGCAATATGGAATTCTGAATAGCATCCCAGAATGCTGGAGAGGAGGTTGGATTTGGTTGATGACCGAAAAGCTCGTTCGGGATAGGGGACCGTGTGGCATGGTGTTGATTGATCCAACTGAAGAGGACCCTTGGGATTGGAGTTTTCGGTTTCGGCCTGTCAGGAACAACGGAGCGAAAGGTGGCACGATGTACAGGAGAACTGTTGTCTTCTTTCTGTTGAAGTGGTGGATGGTGTAGCGGAAGGAGAAGCGATCCTATGAAGTTTGCTTTCAAGATACCTGGTGACGATTCCTCCGGACCAATGCCAGAATCATCATTATGGCCTTGCGACCCGGGCAATAATTTTTGTGTCTCCCGTTCCCAGAGGTTCAAAAGATCCCCGGATGCGTCTGACAAGGTTTGTTGAAGGCTCTCATCATCATATTCAAATTCGCGAACCTTATCATACATCTGACAAATTATGTCTTCGCTATCAAGGATGAGCGTGCTAGGTTCGTCAACCATTGCTGCGTCCGACCTCGAGGCAAGATCATGTGCGATTGACGGGAACATTGAACTTTTTTTCCGTGGTTGTATTCTTGCCTTGTTTGGCTGTGGTTGGGCCCATCGTTCGTCTAGTTTCGCTCGCTTGGCTTGACTTGGGTTGGAGTAAATAAATGGTTTCTGAGGGGGCCGCACCGGAGAGTTGATGGAAGCGCTGAACCGAGAATCTAGAAACTCCCTCTGTTCAGTATTCTCCATCTCTTGGTCTTCTTCCTCGGCTACGTCACTCGAGGGCCCGAAATCTCTACTTGACCCAGTGATGTCCAACTCTTCGTGTCCATTCCTATGCGATCCTCCAAACGACTCGTTTCCAAAAGCCGTGGATGTGTTTCGGGAGGCGAATTGAACGGGAGCTCTCGTTTGTGGCAGAGGTGCGATGGAGGAGGTTGTCGACCAATTGAGGAGATCTTCCGTAGTGGTTGAGTCCACGCTTTGTGAAAAGCTCAAATTGCTTTTGACGTGTCCGAACTGTGGGCTTCTAAATGAACTGCGAGGGGGAGTGCCTGTTGGGGTCGACGATCGAGCAGACAAGGGGGGTCTTCCAGCGGGCGTCGTCGAGAAGTTTGTCGCAAAACTTCGAGATTTGTTTGGGGTATTGGGACTCGAATCGTAAGGCGTAGTGTACGCCATGTTGAAGAAACTGCCGGAGTGGGCGACAGTAAGGAAGTTGTTTTGTTGAGATAGCGGCCAAAACAGCGCAACAAGTCACCAATGTTCTCTAGGCCGCTTTGGTTGTAGAATAACCAGCACTGCTATGCAGATATCGAGGGCACTGCTGTCAGACCCAAGGCAGCGTTGACTCACTCAGCGTCAAATAATGCGAGCCATACGCAGTCTCGTCGGCTGGAGCTTGAGCTGGAGCTTGAAATTCCAAGATGCGAATGTTGACGCGCTTCATGCCGGAAAAAGTAAAACACCGAGTTCCGGATGTCGCATCGTCATGTGACTTTGGTCTGTATCGGGCCATACAAATTCCGGCCGACGACATCCCTCGATTTTATCTGATCCCTTGCTGCTACAACAGCCCTCTATTGATATATTGATGGAGAGGAAGCTGGTTAACGGACTCTTGAAAGCATATTTGTCTATTGCTGGCTACGCTCTCAGACCAATTCCCCTTCCCATTTTTCCGACTCTGCTAACATGGGTTTTGAAAGCAGGCGGGCTGTTTGGACAATTACAGGGACAGATCATGATTAAAAGCACCTCATCTCAGTCTATAAGCGAATGAGAACCTCCTTTTGGTGGATATCCCACGGTTAGTTTGGAAATCGTTCAAATTCTAGGATTTGTTTCAAGATGTAAAGTCCAAGCATGATCGGGGGATCACATCAATATCTCGATCAAGAAGGGGGGGCGAGGGACTGAGTCTTATCTTCAGCCGAAGAAATCTCTTACACTTCCAATTTCTATGAATATGGAATGGGATTGGAACAATGATACATGGATGGTCCCTACATATACTATGCTTCCTCTAAACTGCTTATATACAGCATGACCATATGGGCTACCATCTTCCTGTTGCCAATGGACATTGGGATTCTTAGTACCATCATGCTCCCGTACCCCCATTATACACGTCGGAGTTTCATCTGCTGCTCCTTCTAGTTGCGATTATCAACGATAACCGCTTCTCTAAGGAAACTATCATCGATATCGCCTGCTTGCCGCGTGCTTGGCCCCTGCCAGCCGAAATGGTATTGTCGAATGTTTGTCATTTAATAAGGGCTATTCCAATGTTTGCATTCCTCCTCTTCCTCTTCCTTTGACCGTGTCTGTCTCTATCTTTTATCCGTCCCTCGTTTTGGCATGCGTCCGGCATTTGCCACCATCGTTCAGTTTGTTATCCTTTTTTTGGCTTTTGCCTCTGGGTTACAGCCGCCTTATTCGAAACGCGATCAGCACTCTCGTACACCTGTTTACAAAGCCTACGATACTTCAGAACCAAGAAGAATGAGGAGCATCATTTTTGCCCCGATCGTCATTGCCGGCTTTTTCTTTCTCATTATTGTCGGATGTATATTATATGTGCTAGTTCCTTCGGCTCGCAATTGGGACCGCTCCCCTCTCGGGAGAATACTGATTGCAATATATAACTTCGGCACCAATATAAATATACCCCGGCCCAGTGTCCCTGTATACTTTCGGCGGTGTTATGAGCGTCTCTGCGGAGTGAGCTACTTTACACTCACCCTCCCACCCCCAAAACCTCCCGCCGCTAGTCCCCGACTCCCCCTCCGTCGATTCAAGTCATCTTCCAATGCTGACATATAATCATTTCAGTGAACCAAAGAAACAACGAACGATCCTACCAGGACGATCTCTAGATTCTCGACCTTCGATGGTGGCGGATCCTCACGCCGAGTGTTTCCTTCCGAGACATGTTCTTCCGGCTACTAGTACCTCTTGATACTCGTTAATTTAGTCCGGCCCGAAGCGTGATTATGCCGTCCGCGAAGCCCAAGCCATTTCAAAGGAGTGATGAATTAATATGGCGGCGCAAAGCCCAACTTTTCTTGCTTGAAGACAAACATATGCAAAAGGAGGCATTGGCAAAAGCATGGGGTTAGTTTCAGTGATGGTTACATCTTGATGGCGTCTGATTTTGTCGTTCGTTGCTTGGATTCTGACTCTTCGTTGTTTTTTTTTATTATGCTTTTGTCTCGTTCCCTCCTTTCTGTTTTGCGCATGCAACATTGGTTTCTATTACAGTTCTGTTTCGTTGTATCGCTTTGGAAATCATACAGCGTGCTCCGGGAAGGAAAAATTGACGAAATATTACTTGGATTCCAGATCCTTACTCCGACTTTATAAGTAAATGTACAAAATGCCCACCGATTTAAACCCAAACTATAGCCAAAATCACAACTTTGCAGAGCCTTCGGGCTTGTTGACCAAAACGTATCTGTATCTTGCTTTACCCTCATGCATATCAACTAGCGCATTGTTCACATCTTCCATTGGACGTTCCTGAATCCACGGCAGGATCTTCTTGTCAGCCGCTAGCTGGAGCATTTGCCGAATCTCCTCCGGTGAGCCAATCGAGGAACTCCCGACTTTGGCCCCCTTGCCCATAATATGCCACAGTCTGAATGCGGGAAACGGCTCCTCCGGCGCCCCGACCTGAATAAACTGCCCGCCCACCTTCAAGAGGCGCAGGTAGCTCTCCAACGGCATTTTCGCCGACGACACGGTACAGATAATCAAATCCAACGATCGCGCATGCGCCTTTGCCCAGCCCTTATCCTCATCCGTCGCGATGTACTGGTCCGCTCCAAGACCGCCCAGGGCTTCTGACTTCTTCGAATTCGTCCTCGAAATGGCCGTCACTTGATCGCATCCCAGCGCCTTTGCGAACAATATACCAAGATGTCCCAACCCGCCAACCCCAACGATCCCAACGGATTTGCCTGGGCCAGCGCCATTCTTCACTAGTGGCGAGTATACCGTTATCCCACCGCACAGCAGAGGTGCGGCAACCGAGCTCGGCAAGCTATCCGGCAGCCTGAAAACGAACCACGCCGGCCCGCGCCATTGCGTCGCATACCCGCCGTATGACTTGCTTCCGTCCCGGTATCGACCCGCATATGTTCCCGTCTGGCGCGAGCAGTAGTTTTCCAAGCCCGAGGTGCATTCCGCGCATTCTGCCTTACGGCACGAGTCTGATTGCGCGCCAACACCCACGCGGTCGCCAACTTTTAGATGGCGGGATGGAGATGAGAGGCTGGCAACCTCTGGGCCGACGCGGGTAATGTGCCCGACGATTTCGTGGCCGACGACGCAGGGATAGGGTGTGGGACCCCAGCCAGAGCTGAGGGTGTGGATATCTGAGCCGCAGATGCCGCAGTGGGTGATTTTGATTTCGACGTCCGTTGGGTGGAACGGTTTTGGTTTGAAGGTTGTGAAGGTTAGAGGGGAGGCTGGATCGTGGCCAACCCAGCCATGGAAGGTGTCTGTCATGATGTGTGTCAACAGATATTTTCGGCTTCTTCCTTTTGGGGTATGATGCTGCGTTCCGATTTAGTCAGGGGAGAAGATAGAACACCAGATGGATTGTAGGGAAATAAGAGGGTTAATGATGACCGGATGGTTTTCAATTGACCAGCAATGCTGAAAAGAGATGGGTTGATATCAATTGCCCCAATTGCTTGAGCTGTGTCTGGGTTCGAGCGGGGCGTCAAGGCCAACCGAGGCAATGGATGGGAGGATGGGCAACCGTGGAAGCATGCTGCTTGGTTGCCGCAAGCAACATAATAAACCAGACAGGGAGCTTCGTTCCTGGGGATAGTGGAGAACGATTATGTAGTTGTCGTAGTTATTCCCGCGGCCAGAGCCTTTCCTCTGCCTGCCCAAGATCCAGATGCCGCATCTGAATCGCGAAACTCAGCCATTTTGCATCCCTACTAGATCATGGTTCCTCGGATTGGTCTCGTTGGAACATCCTGCCCGGCTCCGCATGGGCTATGTGATTCACCATCCACTGAAGCTTCGTCTGCAGCTGAGCATCGAGTTCAATGGCGGAATCAAGAGAAAGTTGGCAGCATGCGCGACGGTGAGAGTTCCGTGAAGCGAAGACAGGACGCGAACCTTTGAGGCTGGCGGAAAGTCATGTGACCATGCGGTTTTGCTTCCATACCGGAATCTGGTGGCAATTTTCAACGCCGGATTTACGGTTGATCCGCCGTCTATAGATCTACAGTCAACTGATGGTCAAATCATATAAAACGTAGACCAAACTGTAGATTTAAATAGACATTTTATATATTTGACAGTAGGGAATGAATTGACAAGTCTATAGTATCTCAACGTCAAGTAGAATCTTGACTGTAACTAGTAGTACTGGCTGGGCAGAGCCTCCTTCCATCTCCCTTCTCCATCCGAGTCTCCTTTCTCCATCCCCTTCTCCTATCTTCTCTTGATTCGAAGCTTCAAATCTGCCTGCTAACTTACTACTAACCTGCTACTAACCTATACTAACCTGCCTGCTACTAACCTGCCTGCTAACCTACATACTGACCTACATACTGACCT
>JANTQH010000255.1:0-21841 GCA_032988465.1 Onygenales sp. PD_10
ACACTTTGTAGCCTACCAAGTTGGCCCCCTTTAATCTAATAATGCAAAGGAGAACCCATTATATGGATACCACAGACTGTATTGCAATCTGATTCCAAGTATAGTGCCTACACAAGTTATGATTAGAGGGTAACTCATGTACACAGTTGTACATGAATAGCTGCCAGTAGAAATATCAATATCAACAGGCACTTGTCATGCATGGAGGAGTTTGTCTGTTTATTGGTATAAACTGATATCTAACTTGTCAGCAGCAAGCTTGTATTCATCAAATATATCCCTCTCCATGGAATGGTAGTCCCTGAGGCTTCTCACCCATAGGTAATTAATTACTCTAATGACAATCAACCTATCCACAGTCATCTCTCAAATCATGGTGATCAATTTGGGGTGCCAACCTAAATTCAAGGATAATAACTCTCAGACATGGTGTAGGCCCTGAATCTTCTTTACCAGTTTTTTATTGTGTTGAAAAAATCACATCATATCAATCCACAGCACAATAGAAAGTCTCTGAACTGACAAAAGGTATTTCAAAGGGACACCTTGGGCATAGATTGTCCAAATTATATATCCCAGTTTCTTTGTCAGTGCCTAGACTGTGGATGTGTGATTAAATGTATAGGCATGGGAAAGCATCATGCAACACTTCTTGATATTATCAAGTTTCCCTCTCATTTCTGCAGGACCACCAGCTTTGAAACCATCTGAACAGTATTTCTAGATTGAAAATTGATTTTTTCCTGGCCATGATGGTGTTCCAGAGATCAGTAATTATCATGCTGTCCAAAAACACATCAGGCAAGTGTGTATGAATACCATGAAGCCACACTTCTGTGCTTGTAATGCTGCCTTTTTATAAGGTGATCTTATCCTCAGTTCTCTCTTTATGGCCAAAATTGGGAGGAAATATTATATTAATATAGCTGGTATGCTTCATCAGCTGAGCCTTTTCAACACAAATTTGATCAATATTGATGTAGTTCCCATATTGGGCCACCTAGTCTTGGGATTGACTCTATACTCATGGTAGTTAGATCTCTATGGGTTGTAGGCTACCCTGATTTTAGTGAGCATTTCCAAGTCTATGGACCACAGCACATTACACATGTGTGTGGTGATACAGGATGTTCATCAAGATGAGCATGACAGATAGATCTTATTGCCTGGCTAGGATTGCCACTCATTCATTTCTCTTCTTACTAAGTCTGTCAGCTCAGATTCTACCCATCACCACATCCATTCTATTTAGCTCACCTCACACAAGTCAGTCTTTAGTCAGGTTTGGACCCAGAGTAACTGCAGCTCAGTAATGATCAGGTAAACTCAAATCAGTCCCTCATATGTGTGCTTTGTCTAGGTATATGAGACATTTCTCAGTCTGCATGGCATATGGAGAGAATGAGGGAAAAGGTTCTGAGTACACTGCTGTGAGTCTTGGAGGTTGACCTCAGTAACTTTCTGAAAGATCTTTAGTAGAGTTGAGGTGTGTTGGATCCAAACATCATATTCTACCTGGGAGTTATCCCTGAGAAATAATTTGTTAAAAGTAGTCTTTAGTTGGGCATCTGATAATCCCCTGTAGTAATAACTTAGATATGTTAAGATAATCATTGCATCAGGGTGACTGAATTCTACTCATGATGCAGAACTGTCCTTAGCTTGATAAGGCACAGCCAACATTGTTCTTGAGAGATCTAGCCCAAAATTTACTTACCATCATTTTTGTGATAAGGCAAACATAAGCATATCACCCCCAAGTAGTCCCCATAAAACAAGAAGGTCCCATCTTGTTGAGGTTGTTAACTACCTAGTGGTAGCTAGGGCTATTTGATTTGCTTTGCTCATTACCTCTGATGTAAAACAGTATTGCTTTCTGGACTTTCTGGTGTATATAATTTCTCCAATTATTGTCTATAAATCAATGGTGAGGTTAAGGGCTGAGGCTGATCTATAACATGTTGTGCAGATGGTTATTAGCAATAGAGACTCAAGTCAAACACTCTGGCAGTAGGTTATATCACTCCCTGCCTAAAGACAGTTAGTGCATGCACACTTCTCCCCTATACCTCCTATCCTTTGTTATGGCCACAACACATGATCTTGAAATCCCATTTCCAGACATGTCTTCTGACCAGTATATTATCCTTTGGCCTCTACTTTGATAAATTATTGCATTGCACTTTACAGGTCCTCCAGACAAGTTACTAATGTAATAGTAGATGGGTATATAATTATCTATCTAACTGTGGATGATTAGAGCTCTGAGATGGTATGTGACCATGGCAGGTGTGTGGGACACTGAGTGCCTGCCAGGTCTTTTCCCAGTTTTGTGTATTTAAGCCCCTTTTAATGCCTTCTTTGTGATGCCATATATAAAACCAGGCATTTAGGGTAATGCACAGAGTTTGAACAGGTCAGGAGTTGAAACACTGGAATGAACAATATGCTATGCAGATATTGTTTGGAGAAGATACCTAGTAGTTAGTGATGGTGGTACATATCTGGGGTTCCTAGCATCTTGCAAGCTATCCTGCTCTCCATACAAGTTGTGCATTCTCATTGAGTCTCCTCTGATACATCCATTTAACCTCCAATGGCAATGGAGGCCTATATATCCCTTAGGTAATGAATAGTACTCATTCAGGTAGATAATATTGATAGGGGCCATGGTGTTTTCCTCAGCAAAGACTCTACTCCCATCCAAGTATGGTTAGATTGTAGTAACCTTTCCCTTAGTTAATATTCAGTGCACCCAGGGCAGAGTGATCTCAAAAGTTGCTATGAATGATGAAGCTTGATATTATATTATAATGGATGGACATTTGCCATTGATTCAAGCAGCCATTCATTCAAAGTGCCATCTAGGGGCCTTGCCTTAGTTCTTCCAATGGTTTGCCCAATAATCAAGTGAAAGTCTCTTGAAGCTGTCAAATGAGGACCCAGTATGCCTTGCTATTACAAGGGTGAGTTCTTTGGCAAAAGCCCAGTATATGTAATGGTTATGAAACTGAAGTGGTGCAGCTACCCATGAACCATTCTTAATGGGCTGGTCTTGGTTGCAAGCACCACAAATAAATATGTGTAGATCCATCCTAGTTCAAGATAGAACCAGCAAGATTGCCATCTCTCCTGGGAAATCTCCACCCATGGCTTCTACACTTAGGTTTTATGTGATGGGCCCCTGGAGCAGCAAATCAATCTTATCTGACATGATATCTAAAGAATTTATAGCAGATTAGCAATCAATTGTAGATTTATAGCTAATATTGGTAAGGATTTTCATCATCATCTGAATCCCATTACCTCTATGATAATTGTAGGCCTTTTGATTATTGGATCAATTCAATAGTTTGTAACAAAATGGGATAGGCAGGCTGTGCCAATGTACTAGTCCAACTATATCTTGACTCAACAAGAAAGAACACTGTTCAAATGGACAAGGAATTAACCATTCAAGGTGCATTATAGGCAAGTCTGATGGCATTTGATGATAGATATGATGTTGTTGGATCCTTTTATTATGTCAGTATCCTTTGTATGTTGTTAATAGCTCAATGTCATGTTGATTTAGGACTGATAGCATTTGATATATTGTTGGATGTTTTTATCAGGTTTCCAAAGATAATCCTTATTGGATAATGGGCATAGCTCAATGACATGTCAATGCCACCTCAAGGGCCAACTCAATATAACTCCATGCTGCATTTTTATTCCACTGCACCTGCTTGAGCTTTTGTAATTGTAACCCCATCCAATTTCCAGCAACACCTTGTGCTGCTATATGCTATAGTTAGAGGGACAATTAGATATGCTTGATTTCAAGTGAGGGAATATATAGAGCAGTAGAGCCACTAGTCTAATATCTTGAGATATACACTCAATAAAGTGATGGCTTTAGAAAGTAATACTCACTCAACTAATAGTCAATGTAGATGTATGTGGTGTAACATGATCCCCTTGTTTTTGCACTTCAGGCTTTCCACTGCTCAATGTGTGTTCCTCTGATATATCCATAATATTAAACTATGTAAGCTTGTGCTTTCTATTTGAGTCCTCAAGGCTCAGAATCCCCTTTTTAGTGCATCTAGTAACTCACAAGACCAATGCCAACTGAGCTTGCTTCTCAATGTAATGACATGATTGATTGGATGATCTTTAGAGTAGTAGAGACTTCTCCTGCAGTTGTCAATGGGGCTGGTGAAGAGTTCATGAGCTGAGGAGACCCTCTCATATCTAGCAGACCTCAGAACCTCTAGTTATCATCTTGAGCCCTCAAAGAGTGCCTCTATATTTTTTGGCAACCTCATATGCATGGTATTGAATTGCAGCAAGTTTTCTAATAACTTTGGGGTGGACCTGGGCTGCAAGGCATAGCTGGATGGGGTTCACAGGCAACCCTATCTGTTATATCAGTATGGCCCTGCAGGTGGAACTAGTTAGCATGTTTACTGCATATATATGTATCAGGGGTGAGGGTTATCACAGACCTCCATGATATAGTTCTGAATTGGTAAAATATCAACCATATCCTTTACTATGGTATAATAGTGTAATAGTGTAATACTGCAGAGCTTGACTGGGTGATTTCAAAAACCTCTTGATTTGCTGTTATATCAAAGTTGCCCTGCTAGAGTATATATATAAATCACTTCCCCCAGTAGATGAGTTGTAAATGCTAGCCCATAAGAGCATTCTTTTCTCCTTGATGTGTCTAGGGACTAATAGCTCATCAAGAGGACACAGGATCCAGCTGTTGCTGTATACATACACTGAATATACTACCTGAGAGTGCTTCCCAGCTGAATTGAAAGCCTCTGAACTGATGGAAGGTGTTTCACAGGGGCCACCTTGAATAAAGATTATCTGAATTATCAAGTTAGTTGCAGAGAAGAAAAGGAGGAGGAGGAGGAAGATAAAGAACTCTATACTGCCCATCTTAAGCCAGGTTAGTGCCAGCTAAGTTAATTGCATTTTCCCAATTCTTCACTGGCTTGCCTTTTTTCATAGTTCATCAAATGTGGTAGATGGAATTTTGTTCTTCATTCATTACTTTGCCATCCCTATAGGTGACATTACTGCTGTGATCTCTTGCCCACTTGCAGTCTTATTAGTTGACAGAGCTTTGTGGTCTAAAACCACCCCCCCCTCCCCCCCCCCCAGGGATTCCCATCATTTTGGGATGGTTGGAATCTCTTACCAGATCATGTTCTCCTTGATTAATAGAATTTCTGATCCTGATTCACATCTCTGAAGTTAATGAAACTTTATGACTTGTTTACTCCTTAACATTTCTATATTTAATCAACCTGGCATTCTTTGTTGTTAATGAAATAACTCCTGCTTCATCACCCAACCTGTGACATTCTGATTATCACTGCAGCCTCAATAGATACTAGCAGAATCCCCTATTTGATTGTCATTGGAATGGGACATGACAGTGATGGTACCACTCAAACAACTACAAAGAAAATCAGCTAGTAGTCTGGGTAATGATTGGCTGCACTGCATGGCACTGTGCTGAGACCATAGTATACTCCCCTGAAAACAGTATTTCTCATTAATAGCCTTAAAAAAATGAATATCTGAAGTAGATTTCTCTTGGCAGTTGCAGTAAAACCACTATCCCACTCTATATAGCTATGAATAAAATCAACAAAATCATATTCTTTTAGTTGCAGACATTCCATGTCCCACATCAGTGCAGATAAATAAGGGAAACAGAGACAAGCCATGAAGTGCTGAAGCACAGTTTGATTAGTTTAACCCAGATTGAGTCAAATAGTAATCACAAAAACTAATCTAGGATTACTGAATAGATTTAATAATGCATTGACTTGACTCCTCCTGTAGGCTGCATCCTCAACTCCAATATGTCCATCCTTAAGTCCTTTACTTCCTCCAAGATTTGCAATACCAATTGCACTAGAGAGCTCAACTAGCTCATCAGTTGGATACTTGCTATAGGCCTAAGGACTGCAAAGCTGGACTCACCCATGCATACTACCTATCTGGGGGGCAGGATATAGCCTGTAACTCCCCATGCCAAGGTTTCATACTGAGAATGAGACATTAATTGTAGGCTGGGAGAAGAGAGTATCCAGTTGATCAAGCACAACTTTGAGGATGAGCTATAAATATATTATGATTTCCATCTATGGTGTGAATCATACAGCAGCAAGCCCATTAAGGTGAGAGAAGATATACCATGCCTGGTTCCTGGGCAATCTGATGGCTTCTCCATCAATATGGATTTTTACAGACACATTAAGATGCCAGGCAGGGTATTCTGAGAGTTTTGATCCATCAAAGGGCCTCAATAGAGGCAACCTTTCCTTGGGTCTTTTGGTAGGAGCACAGTCTGTCACAGGGTGCATGTTTGGTGTAGGTAGAATAGCTCAAGTTGCACTTGAGGTTAGAGACTCAACTTGAAAGATGACTTATAACACAGTCACATGGAGATCAATGTCTGTAACAGTCTGAGAGCAAGGAGGATCCAGCTTGACAATAAGGATGTCTATTTGTAGTTTCATAAACATCAAGAAAGTGAGTTAAATAATTCAGTAATAGTGGGCTCCAACTCTGTGCTGGTCATGTTTTATGTGCTGATTTCTGATGTCAAATCAAGTAAATATTTTCAATGTGGAGTAGGCTTATTCCCATTTCATGCTTCTGGCAATGGAGCTTTGGCAAGAAAAAAAAAAATCAAAGTAGAAGTAAATGAATAGCAACAGGACACTCTGCTTCATTTTTGCTGTCAGAAACCAGATATATATATTTTCTCCACAAGCTTGAGCTGAGCCAATGGAATTCATTCAGTTAACCCCTGCCAAGACCTACTAATATCTGGACCAATCAGATGTTTTACCTGTCACATTAGGCTGAATTTGGTAATCCCCACTACACACCCAGCCCAGGCACTGGTGCACCTGGGCCCAGGCCCCTGAACATCTGAATTGCTAAGAAATCCCATACAGATAGAGTAAAAAGCCACCATGTTTCTTTAGAAACATGAGGTTTGACTCCCCAACCTCCTCACTGTTTATTGCACTTGATACAACCTCTAATAGTGGTCATCCCTAGGAGACATGTCTATGCACTATATAAACACACTTGCAGCTGTCCTACTCAATTTCCAAGATATAAATACTCTGAGTAGCTACTAGTACTATTGATGTCCATCCATCTTGGATGTCAAGCACACTGCTATGAGGATTGCATATCAAATGACTGCACTAGATGGCATATAGTTCAAGTTTTAATCAGGCCTTTCTCTCTTATTTTGGGGAAGATAAACTTACATCTAAGATTAAGAAGATACCAATCTTAATGGTCAACTATCACAGTCTATACACATCAGATAGCATACTGGCACTTACTCTACCCTTCTATATTTAGAGTGATAAGGCATCTTTATGCTGCAGCTCTATTATGATCTCATCTGCAGCTGCTATGTAAAGAGCATGCTCACTCTTTATACTCTCATTCAACCAGATGATTTCTGATATCCCAACTTGAACCCCTCAACATGATTTATATTAATACTATTGAAGAGATCCAATCTCCATTGGTTAAGTGAAGCAATCAAGCACTTATGGAAAAACCTATTACCCACACCCAGGACCTATAGGTTGATGCTTTAAGCCATAATGACTTGAGAAACAACAATTTAGCCACAGCTGCCACAGAATGATATCTTATTACAGTAAATAACTGTCCAGCTTTATTGCAGATTACATCTATCTTAGCTATAGATGCTAGTTCAAGCTTCTATACTTTCTTCTTTAATACTCTGAGATTCATGCCATATCCATCTGACAACCAGCTATGTTAGAAATACCCTACTGTGACTCTATTATAGGAGTCAAGCAGCAGCAACAGATATATTAAAACAACCAGCAAATAGATGCTTCTAATTATATCCCAATCAAATGAGAATAACCCCAATAAATATCTTACACTGAGTAGCTTTAAATATCTTGGCCATGAACAAATGATAACTTCTTGCCCAAAAAGAATATATATATGACTACTGCAAACTCTGGTAAATTTGTATAATATCCTGTTTACTTCCACAATTCCCTAATAATATCTGCAATTTATCATAACTTCTCATCCAATCAGACAAAGAGATACACAGCTGGCATCAATTATGAATATACACCAGGCTAGTGAATGGAACACAATACAAATAACATTCATAATGAAAAATTGCAACCTTTACAACATCTTTTCTCTTTTCTTCTCTTCTTCTTTTTGTTAAGGTACATTACAATCAAGATGGTAAACCCCACTGGAACAATAGTGCTTCCATGCCTCCCCTATGTTAGCTTGAATGAACCAGAGATGCTTGCAGCTGCCACAGTAATACCTTGTGATTAGTTGTGCTCAGAAACAATCTGCACTTTTTTGCAAGTCAGCTCCAAACACAGAATACCTGAATATTTACTAACCACCAAATCAGTCCTCTTTCTTATGCTTACCCACCATCACCAGCCCTCTTCTCTGACTCTGCTTCTCCTCAATTCATAAATGACAATGAGCCAGCTGCATGAGTAACAGAAAGTATGTACAAAGAGTAAGAAATAGCAAGCTAATATGATACTAGTAAACTCTCTTTCCCTCTCCTCTGGTTCTACCAGCTATCACCAGCCCCCTTCTCAGACTCTTCTTCTCCTCAATTTGCAAACAACAACAAGCTAGCTGTGTAAGTAACAGAAAGTATGCATAAAGAGCAAGAAATGGCTAGCTAATAATGGTACAAGTAACTCTCCCCCTTTTCAACCATCTTCTCCTCCTCTTCCTCCCTTGGGGTTTGTGGAACCAGCCAGGTAAGTGGTAATGATAGACACTCAATAATAGACATTTTACTAATTTTTGTATCAGTACCCCTTCTTCATCTCTTCCTCTACATTTAGAGTCATTGGAGCCAACCAGGTATGATACATCCATAAAAAGAAAAAACCAAAGAGATAATACTAACTGAATACTTATGTAGCAACACCCTCTCAACCCTTGCATCCTCCCCTGCAGCCTCTTACACTAAATAAATATACAGCTCACATGAGAATTGGTAGTGCACCCAACTAGTGGACCAACCATGTTGCTTGTGGGAATGGGTTAGGGGTAAGATTGATAACAATTATATCCCAGAGGAACCAGACAAATGGTAGTCTTAATTGCCAGTAGATTTTGCTACTTCCACTGATAAGACCTGACAAGTCAGTAGCCATATTAGCTGTATAATGGAGACAGAGCTGAGATAAGAACTTTTTGGAGAAGAGAAGTGTATGGCCTGTTGGGCAGAGGGTTGGCAATGCTAAGTGTACTCTACAGATAGAAGAATGCAGATCTGCATGCCAGGGTGTTCTTATACTCACTATCATATTACTCCTTATAAAGATGAATGTAGCCTATCTAACTGCAAGTAAAGTCTCTCATTCAGCTCAACTATAATGCAGCCATACAGGGAGTTGCAACTAAAGCTGGCATCACCCCCCTCTCAATAATGACCCTGTGAATTTGCCAACAAATCCCCTACCCCTTGCTTCCAAACAAAATCTATCTTATTCCAAGTAACACAAGGTTTTTAAATACCATCAGTATGAAGGATAACTGTGAGCTTTTCTTACATGGTAGTGGATAACCTTTGATTAGGTATAGTTATAATATGGGATTATTTTTATTTGTTTTTAAAAGTCAGATTAGATGAGTTTTTTAAAAGTTAACAAAAAGAAAGCTTTCCTTTTTTCCAGTAGATATCTCATTGAAGAGTAGATCTTTTCCTTTCTTTCTCTATAATACCCAGTATGTCTGTAAATGAAGAAAGACTATTATACTGTCATCTTCACTATACTAGAGTGGAGAGCCTATTTCAGCTGACATCAGTAAAGAAAGAGAGCCTTCTTTTGTTGCTACATCAAGGGTACAATAAGAAAGCCCCTGTTTAATCAAACCCTTTACTAAACAACAAAGTAATCCTAATAACAATGAAAAATGAATTTAGATCTCTCAAGTATTCTAGCAGCTGCAAAGCTCCTATAACAGCAATAGTAGCTGCAAGCTACTACTCTAAACACTCCAACCACATGCAACAGCAACAACAGTAATAATAGCACAGATTTACACCCATAGACCCTAAATAAGTCTATCACACACAAATTGCTACCATCATGGCAAGCTAACATACTACTAGCTAAATGCCCCTGTCTTCCTCTGAGCATAAGTCATGTAGGCACAAGATTGAAATATACAGAAGCTCATCTGGAATAACTGTAGTCAAAGAGTGTGTCCAGGCAGCTGAATTTCTAAAAGCTCAGCAAGCTGAAGTCATTTCTTTAGCATCTATCTCAACCTCTCACTCCTCCACTGCTTTTACCACCCCCCCATCCCTAGAGACAGCCACCCCCAGCAATTCAATCAGTTCAGACAAAATCCCACTAGACAAGCTCCCAAATGACATGTGCTCCCTACTTAAGACACCTCCACTCTGCTAAATTAACATTTAAGAGAGCAAGCATCTTAAGCTCAATCATGCCATCAACCAGGCAGCTGTGGTTCTGCAGTCCTGAGGGGCTGTTTATGAAGAATCATGTACCCATTGTGTCCAGGCTAAAGGGGTTTTTACTTCTTGTATTCAACACTTCAAATATTACCATGGTGCCTGTGCTTGCTGCTACTACAGCTATAGGATGCAGGATTACTCCTTTTGTGAGTCCATCCATTCAATAGACATTAAGGGTTTAAGAATTAATATGTAAGTAGCAGTGCTATTCAAACAGCAAGAGGAGGAAAAGCAGCCACATAAAGACCCAAAGTCAAAACTTAAGTATAAGAGCCTGGAAATAAAGAAGTTAGTGGGAAAGCAGAAGGAAAAGTGGGTCTAGTTTGCAGATAGAAAATAGCCAGTAGAAGAAGAAGAAGAAGAAGAAGAAGAGAGACCTCCTGTAAAGTGAGTAAAAGGAAAGAAGGTAGCTGATAAAGAGGCTAGTATTAACATTATAACTATAAAAGATCATGAGATTTGTCAGCTACAGGTCAAAATTGTGATATTGAAATCAAAGATTGGCTGCATTGAGCAACACTTGGAGGCAGCCATTGGGATTGCCAACAAGTAACTACTAGTTGCAGATTAGAGGTATTCAATCTTCAAGGGATTACTCCCAGTTGAGAGCTATAGTTCATTTCAGGCATCTTTGCATTATACTAGTTATCATTGCTGTGAGTAAAGGGTAGTAGTCATAGCTGATAGTTCACTGCAGTGATAGTAACTAGTGGATTGACACTTTATACCATCCATGATGTAGACTCTACAAATTATGGCCTGTAGATCTGGTTTGACCTGACTCTTTCTCAGTCTGCTGCTAAAATTAACTTTTGTTGTGGAGTGACTACTTGGCACTCACCCTAATCTGATTCTATTATTAGCCTAGCTGCCCAGGCATCCAGGCATCTAGCTCATTGCATATTCATCCACATTTTGCAAAACAACTTTCCCAAATGTGAGAAAACCAAGCAATATAAACCATAACTTACATTCTGATCCCTAATGTTATCATTCATTCCACTTTATACATGCTAATAATAGTCTTGCAGGCAATGAAAATGCCTCTGAAGAAGAGACCTTCACTGAAGAAGCCCATTGGACACCCATGCAAGCATGGGTGTGCATAAAATTTCAAAAAACATTCCACAGTAGAGCCTCAGCTACTCCCTAAGAATCCCAGTGGGATCAGCAGCTAAGACCCACCCAGCCCTAAAACATCAATCCAAGGCCAAGGCCATGGTGCTGCTGACCTACCTCAGAGTGGCATGGATATAGACCCTTCTCAAAGCTTAGCTAGGCCCAACCTATGCACCCAGATTGTTGCACAAGCATGTGCAATGGCAGACCTTCCTTTCTCAGATATAACTAATATAATAATCATCCATTCTCTCCATTAGTTACAGCCTGAGCTTGCCTCCCTTCCTGGGGAACATCTATTAGATGACATCCACACCTTTACTGGGGATAATATTGACTTTGATCAGGTTGACCTTTTTCCATCTGGAGAAGAACTTGATGAGGAGGATGAGCCTACTCTTGATATTAGTAGGTTTACCTCCCCCCCCCCTCTCAATCAGAGGTAATACTAGTTAATCTATTGACATATCTGAAGTCTGACACCATTTTACTAGGAGATATCCTGGCACAGTGTTTAGCTGGCTGCAAGAGGGCAGCAGAAGAGCTCCTTCATGAGATGAGCTTATCTGACCTTACCTGTAGTGGCTTGGAAACCTCTTCCCATTGAACTGGTGACTCATCTGGTTTGAATGGAGAATTTCACCCTCCTGATCCAACCCCTGAGCCTTCTAAAAGTGACAAATCATCACCAAATATCTGGCCTGAGCCTCACCTGGATAAGTGGTCCTCTTCACCCCCTGTGCACACCTTACACTGCAGAGATTCTTGGTCTATTAAGATTCAGTATGATATAACCCATTTTCATTCCCACAGGGAGGCTACTGTTGCATATCTCAACCTGTATAAAAAATGTTAATACAACATGGATGACCAAACACCCAACCTTTTTGAGGAGTATGGCATGCCTGGTTGCCCCTTTATAGAACATGGCACTACTATTTGAGAGACAGTTCTTATTGACCCATCTGATGTGAATCAAGGGCTATTTATCAATCTCTACTTCCAGCTTCCAATGGGAAAGATGATATACAGCATTACTCCCCATTGCACCCTACAGTGGGTCCTGGACAACAGCCTAGTCCTAGACTGAAAATATATTAATCCAGGTGTAAATAGTAATGCAGTTCTGGTCTACTGCTATGACAATGAAGCCACTAAGCCTTATAAATGTTATCAATCAGGTGCTGGGTCATTCCATCAATGTATTTTACCATCTAATTTATGGACCAGAGTATATGCATGCACATGTTGTATATGGAATTCCAAGGCCAAGAAGTGCAGTTTCTGTAAGTGCCAGCTACAATTATTCTCTATTTCAGAAAACTAACATATTTGTAGACAGTAAGTGCCAAGAGATCAATTCTAGCATACATCCTGTAGCACTCAAAGCATCCTCTGCTACTCCTACTCCTGGGTCTTATAGGCTCCTGTCTTTCCATATAACAGCCCTTAGCTTGTGGAAACAGCCTCACCATCTATCTCACTGATCATCCAGTGGCTCCCTCTCCACCTATCATGTATTAGAGACTGCCCCTTTGACTCTCACTCCATCTACTGGGACTACATCTAACTCCTATGTATTTCTTTCCAATGTCCTACCCCATAATGACTTGAGGTTAGTTGGGCAGGCTCTTGATGAGGCTGAGGCTCTCACATAAAACCTCTGAGAGTGTTAAGAATTTCTTGCCACATTCAGCCTCTAACTATAGCTTAGTGGTTTCTGTTTATTCCTCCTATTAATTGTGCATTTTTCTTTTCTCCTTTATCAAAAAAGCTCTTGATGTATAGATATAGAGGAAGCATTGGTTCTATTGCATATATTTATATACCCCTTGATTCTCCTTGGCCTGGCTATGTATAATAAAAGATTCATCCTCACAACCCCCTTTCTAATCCATATAAAAATAGATAACTAGTCATTTAAGACTCTGATTCATATGGAAATAAGACAGGAAATAAAACATTAACTAACTGATAAAGGTTTAACAGAGAACCCTATATCCCCCCTGCATATTCCAGTATGTTGTAGTTCTGCAGTCCAACAGATATGATGATAAAGTGATTTTTCAAGGAAAAAAATATGAATGGCCTTGTTGCATGTTTTGTTGTCACTAAGGAATAGCTGCCAGGGGAAGTGCCAGCAATCATATCCAAAGGGATGACCACCATATTTATGGAAATACAAGTAGGGTACCCATAGTCATAATACTACTGGACTGATTGTACATTTCACCAATTCAGTGAATTATCAGATCCACAAAAGTAGGTTACTGGGTAGATTATTGAAAGGGGATAGATCCTCATCTTGGGCTGTAATAAGTTGAGAGGTGATTTAACTGAAACAGCCAGTGGGTTTAATATTAAGAACTTCTTGGAACACTGGTCAGGTTAAGAGAGAATCAACTTTATAGGTTTCATCTGCCATGTGGAAATGTGGTTCCTTTAGTGCCCCTAGAAAGTTATGAATGACCTGCTTCTGTTCCTCATAGGCCTTAGTATATTGATAAGTGGAAAACATGGCATAGGCATCCCAGAGCCTGATATTTATGCTGTGACAGTCAAATTTAAATATCCTGATTGCAGCTTCATTGTCCATGGTCCTGATTATATATATTGGTGTGTTCTAATTGAACATAGCAGCCATGCTTCCAGTTCCAAGTATAGCAGTGTTGTCTAGCCCAAGGTCTTAGCAACCAGAAGTGATTGGTGCTGAGCTCCAGATTCTAAGATTCTATTAGCAGTAAATATATCTTTGATTTAAGGATACAGGAGATATCCTAATTAAGGGGATCTAGAATTCTGGGAAATATCCTGACCAAGGGGATCCTTCTTTGCAATGATGTGTACAAAAAACATCTGGCATGAGTCTAGTATGTACAGATTATATTGCAAAAGGTGGGCTTTTATCATTGATTCACACATCAGTGAGACAGGGCTACAGTGATGAGGAATGTGCAATGACCTAGCAGCCCAGAGGCCTAAAGTGCAGTGAGGAGGATGAGCTGAGATATTAACCCTACTAGGATCCACATTATAAAATTCATAAATAATTTGAGGTTTGTAGCTGTATGTGTGGCTGTATGTGTGCATGGGTTAGTCATAGAAGAAAGGTAGCAAAAGCAGAGAAAATTAGTATATGCAGCCAGGCAGCCAGGGGGGGCTAGGGAGTTGATCATATTTGAATGGATAGAATCTTATATTCAAGGTTGTTGACTAAACCAGCTGTTCCTTTTACTATCATCATATATAATTTGGAGTTTTTAGACCTTAAAATAACTTCAAATAAGTCTGCATAGCCATCATCATAGGTTATATCAGAGAATGAAGTATTAGTAAAATAAATAAAATAAAGTTACTTGACTTTAGATAGCTTTACCTGATCAATGTCTGCAGCCATTATAACAAGGCCACAGCAAGTTTTTATCCTAGTACTTAATCCTCACACTTAATATCACATTGTGCACTGGCTTCATTTGTGATTTAAATTTGCATAAGCCCATCCATCTCCTCCTAGCACTTGAGGCAGGGGCCTTTCAATGATACCACTCAGTTGACACTGCAAAGAACCCTTTGCATCTGTAGCAGCATCCCATTTTATACCTTAACCTATTTTCCTGTAGGTTTAGTTTGCCTAGCTTTAGAGGCTCAACATGAAATCCCACCTGCCCCATAAAGACCATTACCATAAAGTAATATCAGGTAACTGTTTTGGAAGCAATAGGTAATTCTGTGGCCAGGGATTGGGACAGATAGGAAATAATTTTGAAGCCATGATGGTGGGTAGACACACTTATATGCTGTAGAGAATATGGCCATGGAAATAAATGCTAATCCTAGGTTAGTACTAGAGGATGTAGTGGAATGCAGTCAAAAAGGATAACTAGCCCTGAGGTGCCCATATCTATGATGAGTAAGGAGCTGTTTTTATAGCTTAATTGGGTGCCATGGGCATGTAAACAGGTGATTGATGTGTTTAATATCACACCACTTATGGGCAAGGTTTGGTATCTTTTTGAAATCAAGGAATGGCAGATACACTTTGGAAGATTAGAAGCTATTACTAAGAAAGACAATGTTAGTATAGAGTAAGAAGTAAAACAAGATAATATACTTACAGTAGTTAAATTACCTGCTAAAGCCCAACTTGATCATTATATACAGCAATCTCAGGTACTTTGGCAAAGATATAGAGGAAGCAGGCAACTCCCCATTAAAGAGAAAGCATAAGAGAATGTAGCACTAATCATATCTCTAAATTTCCTCACAACATCCTAGCACTCCTGGCTTGTAATATTAGTTAGCAGGCAGCTCAAGCAGAAATAAATCCAGCAGATGTAGGTGAATGTTGCTAACAAGTAAAATAGAGCTGCTACTTATCATAGATGAATGTACTTCTTTCACATCAAACTAGTGCTGCAGGAAAATTCTCTCTGGAATTCTTTCACACTAAGTATAGTGGTCTATATGAAAATTCCTCAGTTTTCAAAGGCAATCCAGCCTGCATTAACTGGTCAAGTCCCTGCCTCTATTCACTAAATAGTAAGCAGGACTGGGATAATAGCTGCTATTTGCAAAAGGAATATTTACACCTATATGAGGTTTATCATTTTTTCTTGTGTGTGTACATACATGAGGATGAGGCTTGTATCATTAGTTAGTTAATAAACTACCTGATTCTTGGCCCCAGGGATTAATGGTGGTGGTAGATTGGGCACAGCCTACATGGGCAATGATAAGAACCCTCAAGAGAAGGTGATACCAAATACATATAAATGGCAACACAGGGGTAGAGTTTAGAGCCAGATACAAAGCAAAGCACTCTCAAGTAAAGTACAGATGTTAACTGACAAAGGAAATACCATTTCACCACAGATTTCACCACAGCTGACACCTGATATCCAATATATACAGAAGAAATTCAGCCATGAAGACAACCACAGCATTGTTGTTGACATTAGTTTCCTATCAAATATTAGTATCAGTCAGCAAGTAGGTTTTAAATAGAGCTTGTATCTGTGCCCAAGTAGACCCCCTCCCCCCCCTCCATCTTGTAAGTTGGGATTAATCATATTTAATGGAGAAGTACTCTCTACATTTATCAATCTTCTAACCTCATTAATATCATCATTAAAGAGGAAATATACAGGCCAGCATGCAGGTCACTACATTTGACTTTGGTAGAATAATATCCAAGTGGAGAGGTAGCTTGGAGGTGGGACTAATTATATATATATGTGGGTACATATATATATTGGAAGTGGTAAACTCATGAGTGAAACTCACCCATTAAATGTGAAAGCACTAGGGTCTATAGTAATCATAGAATTATGTGAAGGCCTCCACCCTTTATTATACTCCTATTTCTTATATCTCAACTGACAGTGCAGCTCCAATCTCACAATCAGCCCAACCAGGCATTTGGAGCCATTTAGAAGATAGTTATTCCACCAATGAACTATAAAATCATCAATTAGTTAGGCCAACTCAGAGTGTAACTCTTTCTTCTGCTTGATTTGAGATGAACCCAGATATAAGACTGAAATAAGTAGTGAGATATCTCATTTACAATTTGAAGATAACAGCAGATAAGATCTGTGGCACCTATCAACAGTATAAAAACCTGCAAATATACTGTAGTAAGACATAAAATCCTACCATAAGGATTCTAGGAAGGAATCTGGCAGGTCTGATAGCTATCCTTTGAGCTATAACATTCCCCAACTAAATGGAAATAGAAACTGGAAGACTGTTTGCTCAAGTGAGACTCAATTCAAATAAAGAAGCCTAATAACTTTTATCATGAGGTTTCTTTTTAGGTGCAGTCTATATACTAACATATTTCTGTCTGCCAGTTGAATATAATATCCAGCACCAACTTGATCAATGTAATGATTATTCTATCTAGTCATATTAAGTTTCACTTCACTTGAAGCTCATCATGCCCAGCTACATTCTATACTCCAAATACAAGTGAAATAAGAACCAGCTGATCTATTAGATTACTCATACTTCTAATAGTATTATATGATCCTCCCCATCCACTACAATGCTCTCCCTCAACATGACTGGCAAGGTCTCCAGCTTGAGTCTAATATCTTTATTTAAACTTATTGCAGCTCATATCAACCCCATTTCAGTAGAAATCTACTAGTTGTTTCAGGACATCCTTCAAGTGAGAAAGAAAGCTTATGTCACATATCAAGCTATATTTGAATCTAATGGCAATCAGGAGACTGAGAAGAGTAACACATCTTATAAACACTAAATTGATTGACTTACTGAAGCATTCATTGTGCTGGGTGGTGACAGCTGAGCCTCACAACACAATAATCAGATGTAATAATTTGAGTATGGAGAAGAAGAGAAGGCTATATTCTCTAATAAGTTCTTGTCTCTGACTCTAGAGGGAGATGCAAATAGTAAAGAGCAAGATGAGAATGAAATAGATCTCATGAATGCAGTGCATATCAAGCTCAAGAGGAAGGCCATGAAAAAGGGGAAGAAAGGCAAACTGAGTAAGAAATAAAAAGAAAGAGGCAAGTAACAGACTGTTAAAGAACCTCTTAATGACATGCTATTTGAGAGCTATGATATTATTAAAGATGATAGTTAGCTCAATATTAACTATCTGATGGCTGCATATTCACTCATTATATAATGAATTGAACTTTATGGCTTCATACAACATCTCTGGTGCCATGTTGTGTATGATGGTCTAAACAGTGTTGTTGCAGCTACTGTAGCTAATATGACTATAAGCTATATTAATGATACTGAATATAAGATCTTTCTTGACTTTCTAGAATATGACTTGTTTGAGGTAGTCACCAAGATTAGTATCAGTAAAGACCCAGATAAGGTCACACAGAAAATTGTTGATATTACCATTGATTACTCTAAGATTCTGATATTACTTAAACCCACCCATATCATAGCCTTTAATGTCAAAGATCAGCTCCTTTTGTATTCTTATGACAACCTACTTGATTTCATAACAGACTTTTAAAAGACACACAGTGGCAAGCCAACAAAAAACATGCTTGCAGAAATAAGAAACTGAGACCCTAGCTTTAATTTTAATTAAGCCCCCAGTAAAGAATGCATCAAGTGGCTCCAAGTATACACAATTAACTGGCTTTATAACCTGGTCAATGTTTTTTCTTCAGACATCATACATTGCAAGACAATAAGAGGCTAAAACATTACACTCAAAAAGATGGATTGATCTACCAATGAGCACAAGAATGTCCCACACAGACTATTCAGCTTAAACAAGTTTGCTGGCAAAATCATCATGCTGACTATGTAGAAACTCAGGATAGATATACACTCAAAGATTCTTTCTCATTATGTCTTCTAGTTGCAATGCATTGTGGACTTCTTTACAGTAATCTATAGCTGAACACTTAATACTACTAAAGCTATTGAACCTGTACAAAACTTCTGCACACCAAGGGATATTGACTTGTTCATCAGTTGCAAAAGCAAGTGTGAGGCTGGGGGCTTGTACCATTCAATTGATATTTTAAGTGTGATATTGAAAAAGGATGAACAGTAGTATAGTAATTAGAACTATTACAAGATAAAGGTCTTTTTCCTCACTGAGCTCTATAATGACTTAAAAACCTAGCTGAATGAAAGGAAATATTATAATAGTCTAATCATAATTCCTCCATCACACTTCTCAGGCACTCACATCAATGAACTCTGGGAATATTTACCCTACCTCTGCAGTATGAGCCTCATTAAAGCTTTAGAGTTATCCTTCACACTAAGCATCTACATACTAGATAGAATATTAGAGCTCCTCTACTTCTTTCTAATATATTATACTCTTATTGATAAGGGCTACATCCAACAGGGTAGTTCAATGTAGTCATTTCTAACTAAGCAGTTCATCAAAACTACTGAGGATAATTATGCAGACTATAAAGCTATCATTGCCTCCCTAATAGTTAAGGATAGAGCATATGATGGCTTCCATTGCCAGCATATCACACAGATCACATTAGATCAGACCCTCAGCCTCTTTTTCAACTTTAAGCTCTTACTTAGAGTATACTATGAAGTGAATTGGATCTCTAACTGCATATTAGATGTAGACCTCCTAGTCTTATTGGGATTGATGTTAATGCACATCATAGAGATGAAGAAATTTACTAATTAGGTAACTAGCAAAATGATCTTTAAAAGCACCCCCTCTGTAATATACATTAAAGCTAATGATATGAGTGATGAGGACCTAATGCACCTTACTTCATTAGTACTGAGAATGAAGCAGATACTATCTAGGGATGTTTTCAAAGACCAGTATATATTAATAGATATAGATCATCTAATTTCAAGTAGAGGTAGCATCCTGCATAATAATAACAACACAGCTGACCACTTAAGTCTTGAGCTTCTGATCAGAATGATCACATTTAATATTACTAATAATATTGTGGAAGAGGGCCACTCACTCTCCAGCATTAACTATATATTAATAGCCTTATAGTTCATGGAGTTTTTTCATCAGATCAAGTAGAAGCTGGGCATGCAAAAAGAGGAGCTTCTGGCATTAATTGTAAAGAAGAAGGATAAAGAGGTGTTGCAATAGGTTGTAGAGGAATTTAAAAATAATAAGTTTAACTTTAAGAATTATCACTACTGGGACAGTTTGAGGATTGACAGCTCATAGCTCACAAGCCAAGCAGATGACTTGATTGGGAATTCTTATGAGATGATGTAGCTAATATTTTCCTTCTAGGAAGAAGAAGAAGGATAGTGATGAGTTGTAAAAATGATTTTAATTAATTAAATTATAGATAGAGAGTAATATAATATGCTATACTAGGGGTTATATGCATTAATGATTACAGCAGCTATTCATTGGGATGTATGAGTTTAGTAATATATAACTAACTGTTATAGAGTAGTAATTCCTGTTCCTAGTCACTTCATTAAATAGAATATACACACAGTAGCTGTTGCTATTACAGAATGATTCACCATCATATGGTTGATCATTATAGATCCTTATAGATCTCAATTGCCTCTAGAAAGTTTGAAGGGGTTAATATTATTATAGGTAGATTTATATGAAATATGGGGAAGTCAAGGACCTCTACCCCCCTTCATGTTAGTAGTAATGGTAATGGTAGTTGCTATTTAGACAATTAGTGAGTATGTTGTTGGATATGGTGAAAAGCTAGATGATATTTTCTTAATTATAATTAGTAAGACTGTAATATTATCAGACAGGATGGAGGTTCATACAGTTTATAAAGAGAATATTTAAGCTTGAAGTATTTCTAATAAGTAATGTATTATGGATTGATAGCAGTTTGTGGGATTAGTGATATTCATTTTGGGTAGTATATAATTAAGGAAAATATCATTGTGGGTGTGAGAACCAGGATCACAGAGACCATAATTAGTATGAGTATAGTTGTAGTTTATAAGGTTAATAGTATTAGATTCAGATATTATATAATTAGGAAAAATATGATTATAGTCATTTAGATTGTAATCATAGAGGCTAGAATTGATATCAGCCTGATAGAGATTCACAGGATGGGTAGCATTGAGTTTATAAGTATTATGATCTAGGGAAAATATAGTTGTAATTATAAAGATTATAATTATAGAGACTACAATTAGTATTAGCTTAATAGAGATTCATGAGATAAATTACATTAAGTTTATAGATTTCATGATCTGAGGAAAAGATAGTCATCATCATGAAAATTATAATTATAGAGACCATAATTGATATTAGCTTAATCAGAATTTATGGGATTAGTGGGAATAGAATTAGAGATTACATGATCAGGAAGAAGATAATTATAGTCATAAAGATTATAATAGTAGAATCTATAATAAGTATTTATTTAATTAGGGGTTGTGGGATTAGTAGTATCAGATCCAGGAATCATGTAATCCAAAAGAATATGGTTGTAGTTATGAAGATCATAATGATAGAGGCTGCAAGACTCATATAATAGGTATCAATATAGATCTTCAGGGTGACCATAGGCAGTTAGAAATGATTATATATTAAGAATTAGATATTAAGTATACTCATTATAAAAATATGTCCATGATAATATTAGGTAATATTGTTATGAAATAGTAAATGAGTGGATAAATTTATTTTTTAGTTATAGTTAATATTAT
>JANTQH010000256.1:0-21425 GCA_032988465.1 Onygenales sp. PD_10
TTTCGAGACCAGAACCTTAATCTGGCGCCTTGGACCGCTCGGCCATCTCGCCTTGTGATTGATGGAAGAAGCGAGCGGGATGTGCATTATCAACCAATTCATGGGATGGTGGGGGGTGCTGGATGTGCCAGGAAAGGACCTGCATACATACTAGTAGTGTTCCACGGCGGTTTCGTCCTTGGGGGTATTAGCTGCAGGTAACTCGGCAAGTGGGTAAGTAGGTGGGCGGGTATTTAGGTAATTAAATAAACTAACTTAACTACGTCTTTGCTCTGGAACAATTCACCCCTATCAATTTTTCCGCCCAGTTCAGAGTGATTTGTTTGAAAAAAAAAAAAAAAAAAAAAAAGGATTAACCAGATGGAAAGACAAAAAAACATTTATTCATAAATAAGCATGGAAGCATCCCATGGAGTTCTTAATCATTATAATCCTGTGAAAGCCGGGTTAGGCTTGTCAAGTGATCCTAAAAGGGGGATAGAAGGGGGCAAGGAGGAAGTGTGGTGTGACAGTTCATGTTTGAGGTTGTAGGTTTCCATTAACTCCCTCCCCTCCCCTTTTCGTCCTCTTTGTGGGATCTGGGCTGGCTTGATTGATTGGTTATGACAAAGGAAACAGGTAAGTAATCTTACTCCGTGTTACTTGTGCCAGGAAATCGAATCCTAGATGCATCGCGCAGTTATCCGTTTTGTACTACCAGGTTGGATGGAGGGAGGTGTATGTCCTGTACATACATCGCTAGCTGGTTGGTTAGTAGTTAGTTACGGGGAAATCCTCCTGGGCGGGGGTAAGGGTAGTAATAAGAATAGTAACGTTCTTTTTTTCAGAGAATGCGGAAAAGTAATTGAGCATCGCTTGGGAAAGACATAATAAGTAGTTAGATTCAAAAAACAAGAAAAAAAGAAATCCCAGAGCAGTTCTTTCTAATGCGGCTCTATCCGAGTAAACCGCCCGATTGCCAAATCGCCAATAAACGCGCCAGCCAGAACAGAGAAGAAGTAGCCAATATTCATCGTCATTACCGCCAACATACTACAAGACCGAAAGAAATCACATTAGCCACAGAATACCAACTTGCGACAACACACACGATAAAAACACAAGGCACACTTACAGCAAATACCCAACCCCGACAATAACCATAACCAACGCAGCCCTGGGCAAATCAACACTAAACCTCCACGGCGCAACCTCACTCACCCCACCCGCAACGCTCTTAACAACCTTGACCTTCTCCTCCACGCCATTACTCGACACCAGCGTGCCCGTCGACGCATTCGGATCGGCAAGCACGCGCTCCGCAACCGGCGTCTGGCCCGCAACGACCACATAGCGTCTCGAAAGCGCGGCGGCGGCCCAGCGATGCTCCAAAACCGATTTCAGCGCGAACAGCGAGCGGCCGATGATTGCGAGGATGATGAGGAAGATGCAGCTGCCGGCGTAGGCGCCGTGGGAGCGCGGGGTCCAGGCGTTGGAGAAGAGCGGGGTGGCGTGGTCGTTTTGGAAGACCATTGTCATGGACAGTTGCATTATGGAGGAGTTGGTGAGGGAGGGGTCGCCCGGGGCCGGGGTGCCGTGATGGGAGTGGGACATTTTGATTGACTTTTTTCTTTCTAAAGATGTTTCCTTTTCAAGGGTGGAGGGAATGTACGTGTGTCGTTCGTGGGCGGGGGCGGGGGCGGGGACGAGAGGGCTGAGGTAGGCTGGTATTGCCCTCTCGATAAAGGATTGCGCGCGGATATCGATGCTGGTTGGGTTGGAGAGAGAGAACTTCCAGAGCTCCTCTGATTTTTCCTTCTTGACGACGAGGCTCGGTCTCCGTATCGGTCTCGGGGTATTTTTAGAAAGTGGTATAAAATAGCTATATATGCGAGTTGACGAAAAGAATGACCGTCTGCAAAAGAGCGTGGGGATGGAAAGGCAGAGATCTCTCTCTTCCTCTGCCCAGCAGCAGCACTTGCTGCCTCTTAACAGGACGGGGGATGAGCCAAGCGGTGTGGTGCGCGGGCGCTCAAACAGGAGGTGCGTGGGAGATTGATCTGGAGTGTCGGCAGAATTGCAGCCGCCCTTGGCAAGATTGGGTTATGCGACGACGAGGATGGCAGAAGTAGCAGGAAGGCGAGTTCTCGTGGCTGCTGGAAAGGGAATATAAGATGGCAATCGAGGCGGAGAGGAGGTTGGCCACTGCAGAATCCAGCAGTCCAGACCGGATGATGACATCCCACCGCGGCGGTGTGCGTGGCAGCAGCGCGTGTGCCGACGGCCACCGCCCCGCGCTGATTGGCCGGCGCATAGAATACACGCGGCAATACCGTGGATTACCCGGCGGGCGGTCCCTTCCCACTAGCCGCAGTCCGGAAGCGGCTTAGCGGCGCAGGGCGGGCCGGCGCTTGAGCAGATTTCTCTGGCTCCACCCCTGTCGCCAAGAAATGCTGCCCTGTACTGTCACGCCGTTACAGCGTACAGCCCGTCCCGCCGCCACGGATGCGTAATATTCTGCTCATCCCCGTGATTTCCTCCTCGATGGGGAGAGAGAGATAGAAACTCCATGGCGGAGTGAGAGTTGCCATCTTCAACCCGGAGAGACACCGCATTGTTCCCCCAACCGCGTCCCTCGCGGTACCTCAGCCTTCGCCATGGACCACGATCATATGGATATGGGCATGGGCGACATGAACATGGGCGACGGCGTGCCCGGTCTCTTCTACACGCAGCAGATGTACTGGGCGGTCGTGGGAGCTGCCATCGCCGTCGCCACCGTCGCCAATGTCCTCAACAACCTCATCGCCGTGCAGAGGTGAGTTGAGATTGCGATGTTGACTTGAAGCTGCTTTCCGCTGACACCAATGCGCAGGTTCGCGGACTCGAGCTCGACCCCGTCCAAGCCAAAGTCTATCCTCTTCAGCATCTATGCCACAGTCACGGCCATGACAAGAGAGGTCTCATATGCCTCCTTCAGCCCCATTGCGATAGGAAACTTCAAGCTTCACTTCCCTCCGCTGGGTCGCCTCCTGATCATTCTCGCCAATCTGGTGACCGTGATAGTGCTGTGCTTCTACAAACTAGACACCATGGATGAATGGAGCTGGGAGAACGTCGGTTATCGCACCGGTTTTATCGCCATTGCACAGCTTCCTTTGGTCATCCTACTCGCCGGGAAGACCAATATCATCGGCTTCTTAACGGGGTCGAGTTATGAGAGACTGAATTGGTTCCATCGATGGGTTTCGAGGACCCTCTGGCTTGTCACCACCATCCATATGGGTTTCTGGTTCCGCAGCTGGGGGCGATATGACTATATCGTCACAAAACTCACCACTGACACCATAACCCAGAAAGGGTTTTCCGCCTGGTGCATACTGACCTTTATCGTATTGGTTTCCATGGCCCCAGTGCGCAGATTGAGCTACGAGCTTTTTGTCCTGACCCATTTGCTCACTTTTGCTGGCTTTATAGCAGCTGTTTGGTATCATGCTCCAAATGAAGTGAAGGTCTGGGTTTGGATCCCTATCGGATTAGTCGCATTTGATCGGGTCGCCAGGGGTGTGGTGGTTTTATACTCTAACCTCTCGATTTTCCATCCCAGTTCAAAGGAGGATGCTCCTCGGCCGCTCTGGGCCAACCGTGCCACTTTCACTCCGCTGGATGGAAATGTCACACGAGTTACCGTTCCGAACCCTGTCATCTCGTGGAAACCAGGCCAGCATGTTTTCCTATCCTGTCACGGGCTCGTTCCGCTACAGAGCCATCCGCTTAGCATAGCCTCGATCCCGACAGATAACAAGTTGGAATTTCTGGTGCGCGCTCACAATGGCGGGACGAAGAAGTTCTTTGCGCACGCATCGAAACACCACAGCATCTTAGGCGAGGGAAGCGCTAGTTCGAGCAGCGTGAAGTTGGTCGGCATTGAAGGGCCCTACGGAAGGATACGACAATTGCGTCAATTTGATAGCGTTGTGCTGCTCGCCGGAGGGATGGGAGTATCGTATACCATGCCCCTAATGCGAGATATTGTGGAAGGTTGGAAAAACGAATGCTTAGGCACATCCAGACCCCGTCGCAAGCTACCCCTCCTCTCATCTCCTGAATATTCTCTCACGAACCGGATCCGCTTTGTATGGGTGATTAGAGCTAGATCCCAGCTTGGTTGGTTTGTGGCGCAATTACAATCCGCAGTACAGGACATGGATGCATGCCGAAAGCGGAACCCGGAATTCAACAAGGAACTCGAAATTAGCATCTACATCACCTGCGATGAAGATCTATCTTCAACACCACCTAAGCCACAGGCGCCACCTCAACTCCCGGTCGCCACCGAAATCCAAGAAAAGAACATCGAAACCATATCCATAGACTCCACACGATCCACAACGCAATCAGACAAACCGGCAGCAACTTGCTGCCTCCCAGACGGTGGATGCTGCTGCACGCGCAAAGTCACTGATGAAACCGCCTCCTTCCCGCCCTGCAATTGCTCCGGCCCCTCTCCTCCCTCGAAACAGCCAAATCCTCAAGAAAAACCACCCGCCACCGCAACAACTTCAACCTCAACACCTTCATCTACATCCACATCGCAACCACTCCCCGAAGCAACAGCCACAGCCCAACACCTCCCCGGTCCCACCTCAGAACTCGACAACCGCGTCCGCATCCTCTCTGGCCGCCCTGACACGCGCGAAATAATCCGCAAGGTCCTTGAAGCCGCAGAAGGTGAGAGCGGAGTAGCTGTCTGCGGTCCATCCGGACTAAATGACGACGTGCGCCAGACGGTGGTGTCGCTGAGTGATGAGCGGGCGGTGCATAAGGGGACGGGCGCGCAGGGGATTTATTTGCATGTGGAGAGTTTTGGGTATTGATTTGGGTATTTTTAAGAGGTATATATAAAAGGTGTCGTGGGTTTAGAATTTTGGTTATTTATTGCATTGGGGCAAACTGGCGTTTTTACGGCGTGGCAAGGGAGATAAATAGATATGCTATGATTGGGCTAGATTAGGGATTGGATAGTATTTTGGGATTCGCAGGATAAGTTCATCATCATGGACTATCCTATTATTATGGTGCAATTTTTGGTTAATGAGACATTTTTAAATCTTTAAAACTACTAGGAACAGATAGGATACTATTTCCCCTCATTGAACCTACCATTGATTCATCCCATCCATCCCCCCCCTATTGATAGTCGAACCCCAAGCACGTGCCCTCGGTTAAAAAGAAATAGCCGCCATAGCGCCGTGAGTGAACCTCTTCCTCCTCTTTCATCATCGCTGGATGTTATCTCCCGAAGAATCGGTTTGAAAGAGATATATATATATATATATATATATACATCATCGATGACAATCCCAAGGGCCTGATTGATTAATTGGCCCCGCGGGCAAAGGCAACGTTGATCTCGGGATGACTACATCGCAAAAAAGGGGGAAGCTTCAACGACGATAAACTTAACACACATGTACCTGACGATCAACGATAACGATTAAAACGAAGAAAGTCATATACGTCCGCGATATTTTTCTGATTGGCTGGTGAGTTTTTTTGCTTGTTTTATGATTTGACTGGGAAGGTGGGATCTGACGTCGGGATTATAGGGACTTGCTTGGATTTGGTGGACTGCACTGCTCGTTTGCGGAGCGTGGTGTATATATAATTGGAAAGGCGAGCTAGGGCTTTTCTCTCTTCTATAACTACCCGCGGAATTGAATTCCGATCAAATACATTCCCAGGGAGATTAGGGGATATCATACAGAAACAAAAAACAAAACCATTAAGAAGAAGACGACAAACAAGCAGGAAAAAAACAAGCAATAATGTCGCAACAGATACCCTCCTCCTCCACTACGGGGAGCGGGGCTGGCGATAAAGTCACCGCCGACAAACCGATTGAACCCCAAGGGACAACCACTACCAGCCCAGAAACGCCATCATCAATGGCTGCCTCAGCGGCCGCGGCAGAAAGAAAGCGGCCCAATGCCCTACAAGAGATATTCTCTCTTAGCCGGTTCGTGACCGGCGCGGTAACCCATCCGCTGGAGAATATTCGCTACGTGAGCTCGATGATGCGGCAGATGGGTTCGAAGCTCATCGGGCGGAAGGGGTTTGATCCCGAGACGGATATTGGTGATTTGTCCGGGAGGGTGGTGCTTGTTACTGGCGGTAAGGATTTCGTGATATATCATCAACCTTACCTCCCCATGTCCTTGTGCGTTTCGAAGAGAAAGATATCTAACAGCGTAATGAATGAATACAGGAACCAGCGGCCTGGGCAAACAAACCATCCTCCAGCTCTCCAAACACAACCCAGCAACCATCTACCTCGCCGCGCGCTCCGAATCCAAAGCCCTCTCCACAATCGCAGAGATAAAATCCTCCCTACCCCCGACCCAATCCGCCACCCTAAACCTCCAGCACCTCCCCCTAGACCTCTCCTCCTTCGCCTCCATCCGCGCCGCCGCCACCCTCTTCACCTCCTCCTCCAAAAGACTACACACCCTCATCCTCAACGCCGGCGTCATGGCCCTAGACCCAGACACAACCAGCGACGGCTACGAGATCCAATTCGGCACCAACTTCCTCGGCCACTTCCTCCTAACCAAACTCCTCCTCCCCACCTTGCTAGAAACCGCAAACTCATCCCCACACGCCGACGTCCGCGTCATCTCCATCTCCTCCTGGGCCTGGCAAATGGCACCCCTCCCTTGCCAATCCCCCCTGCAGACCATGACCTCCACGCCCGCCCTGCTGGCATCAAACACCTGGACCCGCTACGGCTGCTCAAAGGCCGCTAACGCGGCGCTCGCCGCGCAGCTTGCCCGGTTGTATCCGGAGCAGATCACGGCGGTCTCTGTGCATCCGGGCCTGATACATACGAATCTGTATGGTGTGACGGAGGAGAAGAATCCGGTGGTTAGGGTTGGGGTGGCGGCGGTGGCGCCGTTGTTGACGGGGGAGAGGGAGGGGGCATTGGGTCATTTGTGGGCGGTTGGGGTGGGGAGGGAGGTGTTGAGGGGCCCGGATGGGAGGGGGAATGGGGGCTATTTTGAGCCGGTGGGGGTTAGGGCGAGGAATTGGTTTGTGGAGGATGAGGGGGTTGGGAGGGGGTTGTGGGAGTGGGCGGAGGGGGAGGTGAGGGGGTGGGTTGGTGATGATTGATTGGATTTGACTTCGCAGTGAGGGGGTGGGGGTGGTGGTTGTGTATATGCTACTCTTTGTCTTTCAAATGGATGATGATTCTTTCTGGGGTTTGTTTATATGGGTGATATCAGTATATGTATGTTCACTTTGGCCGCTGGAGCTGCCGCTGACAGCCTTGTAGGTGGCCCTGAGAGGAGTAGAAAGTGCGTTGGAACAAATATCATGAGATGAGAGGGAGAGGGGAGGTTTCTTTATCCCCTGCAAATAGGGCCCATGCATTTCTCCCCCCAGTATATATCTATATGAAATAACACAGTTAGCGCGTCTAGCCTCGCGCGCTGGCTACATAGTCTGGTGTTGATATCTACCTATCCACCCCTTGCACCTCCACACATAGCAACACAAGAGACGCGAGATGAGGGCACAGCATGTATAGTTAGTGTTCTGGTGTCTGGACTTTTCTATGTTTCCTCTTTTATTCTCTTCTCCTTCCAATTTCATTTCATGTTGCTTGATTCTCCCTCTCTCGCTAACTGTTTTTTTACTTTTCTTCTCCTGCTCGTCTTATCACATATCCCATCTTCCCACTCCTAACAATCGCGCAGAGGAGGACGCCGGCCATTTGGCCGTGGTTGGCATCGCTTCTGTGGGTGCCATTTTTTGGGGGGAGGGGAAGGATGGATACGTCTAGTCCGTGCATGACGGCGAGGGTAAGTTTGCTTCCTGGCTTTCCCTACAGATCTGCGGTGTTCGATTGGAGATTATAACTGCCCGATGGAGTGGGAGTGGTCGCAGACTTCCGCCCGACGAACCCGCAACTAGTGCAAGCCGGAGCGAACTGTGATATGTAGCCGCACTTCGATATCACCGCCTGTGGCTGTCCCCTAAGACTTCAATCCCACCCTTGTTGGGACGAGGCCGATGGAGTCAGCTTCCTCCCAGAAGTCGCCAGGAGTCAACCGCTTCGGGGGAGACCCGGTTGGGTGTGTACTTTAAGAGGCGAGGGAAAGACGCCATTTATCTCCCGACTGACGGCTGTATTTATATTAGATTCTGGCGTCTTAAGCTATTACATCCATGTTCGCAAGGAGTTATAGCGAGGGGAGAAATGCGCGCGCACATCTCGGATACGACCAGGAAGTCCAGGAAGCTCTCTGGGAAGAAGGGGAGTAGGATTTGGCCATGCAGGATATCCGTGACCGGTTTCCTTCCTTCGTCCCCGCTCCCTACTAGTACTCTATGGCTTCAGGGCCGGAGGCGGAATTCCTGGAGCCTATGGCCAGGTCAATCCTTGACGGTAATGAGAACGTGTTCCTCAGAGCCATCAGGAGGTAGCAATTAGAGCTGATAGCCCACGATAGGTGCGCCCTGGAAAACATCTTGCTTCGTGAGACGCGGGAGTGGACGCTGATGGCGGAGATTAAAAGCCTCCCTAACGGCCCACACAAGGCCTGGCTGTTGCAACAGAGACAATCCAGGAGCTCCTCCGGTCCGCATGGGCTTGTATTCAAGATCCAAACTGCATGCTAGTTGTGTATGGGATGAGTTGTTGTCGTTTGATATTCTCTGATTTCCCTCTGGTTTTGTGGATGGACGACGTTGGATCTGGTCCACGTGACTTGATTAGAGCTAACACGTGATATTTACTTTTTTGGATAAACCTCACCTCCCTCTGTCCATGAGAGAGTGAGAATCAATACTTTTGGCAACAGAACACTGTGTCGTGCCCGGCCAAGCGGTTTGTTGACTGCTGCAACTCCGTGCCTGTCTCCGGCTATACTGCGAACCTCGTGTTGCTATGGAGTACCACGCTGTTCCTCTCGAGGAACGCGCAAGAGACGAGAAGGGGAATGTGTTGCCCTGGGGATATGTTTACAAAGAGTGAGAATTCCTTCTCGTAGCCTTGTGTGATGCCTATTACCTTGTGTGCTATTTTCTCTTGCTTCTCTTGGCTTTATTCCCTTTCGCGCGGCCATTTGTGTTGTTTGCTTTCCTGTTTTCCTTTCCTCATCCATACACACCCTTGGTCATGGCTAACATGCCCTCCCGCCCTAGTGAATCGCGCAATCCAAGACGTCCTCCGGAAGAGAGTGGTCCTTTTGGCAAAAGACGTGGTGGGCGGTTTAACTCAACGCGATCTGGAACTCGTACTGGGACGCCGGCCAGAAAAGAGAATCCCAACGTCGCAGAGTTCAGCAAACTTTTTGCGCAACAACAGGAACAAGAACAAACTCAATCGAAACTCCTTCCTCCTACCAACTCCACCTCCTCCGATTCGCCTAGAAAGTCCATTGAGAAAGTCGCGACGGAATGCATTCTCTACGGCTACAAGAGCAAAGACGTCGAATGGAAGGTCATCGACAAGTTCGAGCGCATCTCGCAGGGCATGATATGCGAAGATTACCCGAGAACAGACCCTGATACGACGCCCAAATATCCCCAGTTGCTGAGTGGTGGAGATGTCGTTATCCATTCAAATCTGTCCGCAGATGCGAACAGGAAAGCAAAACGATACGCAGGAGGCTTCCATTGGATTAAGGTCACATTCGACTCTGCACCCGCCGCTGATAGAGCGTGCTTCTTTTCTCCGCAAGAGATCGACGGTTACATGATTTACTGCGAACCATACCATGGCCAAGGGCCACAGCAAGATGCTCCTATCCCTAAAGACTCTATCGAAGCTGGTCGACCAAAACCAAAGTCGCACACCTTAACGCCCTCCCAATCAAACATTTTCTTCCAGAACGCCGACCTTGATCGATCTACCCTACCTCGCTCTTTTACCGCCAACACATTCTCAAACAATGGAACGATAGATGATTCCGTCGCCTCGCAAAGATCAACAGCAACCGCTAGTTCAGCAACAGCCACCGACACAGCATCAAACAGTACTCTTCGCCAACGACAAACCCAGCCTCAACCTCCCCCTGAACCACAACCAGAATCCGAATTTATGACCCACATACCCACAGTCCGTCGTGCTGTTTTGCGTCCGATTTCTGAAGCTCTACCTCCTCAACCCACCGTCGTCGAACGTGTTCTTCGATCGATACCGATATTGAGCTGGTTCACTGGTGATATTGTGGGCGATGGGCCTGTACTCCGCGAAGATGGAACTTTTGACAGCGACAAATCGAATGTCTACTGGCGGTTTTGGTATACGGTTGATATGCTTCTCGGAACTGACTTGTGTGGACTGAAGGAGGAATCCTAATTTGGCTACGAAACCGGTTCACCACAACACTACGTAGGAGGAGCCTACCCAAATTGTTAAGATTTCTGATCTTCAGGCTGTTTCTTGCCTCCTCGTCCTTATCATATGGACCTTGCCACTCTCGGAACGATCTCTAGTCATACATCCGACAGACCATTTCCATGAAATACGAGATCGACGCGAATCGACTGATCACTGTCACGATCTCACAGAAGGCAGATTGTATCACGTCTCCATCACCTTCCGAGAAATCGATTATCATCTAGCTACATTCTCGAAGCCAACGGCCTCGAACGCGCCAGTCACCTTTACAAAACCTATCACCTATCAACCAGCTCTTTGATTGCTACCATCATAGATGAATGAAACCGTTTCATTCCTCTACTATTCTCTCCGTCATATTTCCTAGACATTACACCTCCTTATATCCCAACCCGGACAATTACTTCCATCCGCATATTCGTCCATTTTATTTCATGTGTTGTACCCTATCCTATCTTCACTTTGGATGAGAGCGACATACAAAAGAATGGCGTTATTTTGCTGGGTTGGTACTGTATCATGATATCATTTTCTTCCAACCTATTTCCTTCGTGTATGTATGTGAAGTGGCCTCACTGCTTCTTTGACCCTGGTCTTCACACTGTAGGGTAAAGAACGCAGAGACAGGAAAACATTTCCCCTTTTTCGTTGAATTTGTTAATTGACATGACGCGGCCATGAATTTTCATCTTTACCCTTTTAGAATATATTACTACCGCTGTTTTTTTAATCTTTCCTCCATATTTTCTGACCTCTTATCAGTATCTTTTTCCATGTGGCATGCATACCAAACTAGCTCCTATTTCTATTCTGCCCTTTTATTTCCCTAGCTGTATTCTTCCCCCCCTTTCAACTTTTCGTCATTCGTCATAGAGAATGTGAGAATCGGAAACAATGAATGCATAAATAAAGCTAATTGAGATTTGCGCGCATGTCTCGCCTATGTATACTTCCCCTTTACATCTACTTAATGTGCACACATGATACGTACAAATCAAGCAGGTGGCCAGAAATCTTCTTCCATTTGTAGGCTTGGTAGATATCACATCATTGGATGTATTTTCAAGAGCAACAATACAACACCTTGAGATAGGAGACCGGGGATGGGGTTATTGTAGCTATGGCCGCTCGGATCTGGCTCCTTTGGCGGGGGGCATATCGTATCGTATGCAAGGGGGATATCCAGCAATAGATAAATGAAAAGAAGACTTCTGCAGCAATAGAAGGTCAGCTGAAATGGTGCAAATACTCTCCTTTCAAAGCAATGATGGTATATTTTATCTCTTGCTTTTCATTGAGAAATGAAACATAGGTATCATACCCAGAGCCCTCAAGGAGGAAGGTGAAAAACAAAATCGCTTCGACCCATGTCCTTGTTGTGGAACAAGGTAATGAATTAATTAAACAATAAGGAAAAGGGGGGGGGAGTGGAATTTTTGCTGCTAAGGAATCGTTTTTTTTCCCTTTTCTTTCCATGTTTTAACAAGCCATTCATTTCATTTGAAGAGACGAACAAGACCGATACAAATTTGCTCCTTTAAAAAAAGTTCTCTCTCGCTTATTCAACCTTGCTCTCAAAGTTCTCTCCGTCAACCAGATCGGGGATATCCTCGTCGTCCTCCTCGTCATCCTTCTTGTCCTCACCGCCTTCCTTCTTCTGCATGCTCTGGTAGCTCTCCGCGAGCTTGCGGAGGGAGGCCAGCGAGTCGGGGCCCAGTTGGTTGAGGATGCCGGGGACCAGCTCGGTGAGCTCCTTGTCTTCGCCGTTGCCGTAGATGGCGAAGGTGTTGCTGGGGACGGAGGCGTGGACTGTTTAACGGAAGAATTGGAGATGGTGGGAATATGTTAGTTGTGTGGTATCTCTTATTGGAGCTGTGTGTGGCATGCTGTTTCCAAGGTTGCGGAGTATATATGTAGGCTTTCGGGGGGAGGGTCAGAGATTGTAAACGCACCCTTGGGAGCAGCGAAGTGGATGACGTTTCCGTCCTCCTTGAACATGTTAACCTCCTCAATAGCCTGGATGGGCTGGACGTTCAGCTTCTTCAGCGACGTCTGCAGCTTCTTGTCATCGGTGCCGGACGACTTGTGGACCTTCTTCGTCTTGCGTCGTGGGGTACCCTTGCCTCTATACGGGACAGAATCGAGCATTAGTCAACATGGGATATATACCCCGGTTGTTTGATATTGGAGATTCCGTTTCGAAGGCGGGGGGATGAGGTAATAATAGATGTATGTTACGTACCCTATATATCATCGCGGCGGTTAGTAACAATTTAATCATAAGGGATAAGTATCAGAACTAAGTCATTCAAGTCCATCCGGGGGCATGAATAGTGTGCCGGCGTCAACTTACCAATCCGCACGCTCTGCTGGAGTCTAGCCAACTTCGCCTGATCCATGACGGGCAATTGGAGGGTCTAAAATGCGAAAATGCTCGAGAAATAAAAACCGACACTGGAAAGGTGGACAAGGCGAGACTAAACGTCAGCGGACTGTAATATAAGGCGTATATAGCAAAAGTTCCAAGCACAACCAGCCCGGCCGTCGCAAAAATTCGGGCGAATTAGCTCCGCACAACAATTCCAACACAAGGCAGACGGGCGATTTGTGGGGAAGCAGGCCGCACGGGCAGCGCGACAGGGGCGGGTTCGTTTTGGCCAAGGGGATAGAGGGCGACAGGGCCACGTACCGGATTAGACAGTGTTGAGCAGATGGATTCACGGGCTGGTGCTGAATGGCGGCTGAGTTCGTCGTGCTTTCGAGGGTTTTTTTGCTTGTCGTTGAGTCTCGTCGTCGGTGCTGGCGGCTGAGTCAGCAGCTGGCTCGGAGGTATGTTTCTCCGACATCAATAGTTGCTAGTCTAAATGCGGTTAGACTTTTATCTGACGGGGAGAAATGTTAATCCGTGCCGCATGCTTTACCTTATTCCAACCTCCAGCTGCTTCTCTATTTGATCGTATGTGGAACAAGGATATCTTGTTGAGAGCTCATTTTCAATTTGAGAGCAGATAATATTGCTGATTGAACACTGTTGAGGCGGCAGATCCCGTCGAACACTCTAACTCTAACCCATAACCTACTACAGTACCGGCTGAAAGCCCTAACCAACCCTGTCCCCAAACTGTGCTGAGTGGGCGTGATTTTCACCTTTTTTCCCTGGCCCGAGAGACCAGTGGGAGGCGTGGAAGGTAAAAGAGTGATGAAAGTCGGGTTTACCTAAAGGACTATACAAGAAAGAAAGGAAGAGGGAGAGAGAAGAAAAAATGCAACGTGCGTCGAAGGATAGTTTAGACAACTGAGTATATACAGGAGAGCAAGTAGGATAAAGAAAGACGCGACTGGAGTATGCAAAGGGTCCGGGTATAAATGATGGGTAAGAAATTTAACAAAGGCGACATCGTCGTCGGGGGTATCTAAGTAATGGGAAGGAGAAACAAGAAACTGAGAAATAGTGAATATGCCAATGCGCTAGAAATTGAATGAAGGAAAGTAAGAGAGAGTAAGAGGGGGAGAAAGAAAGACAAGTAGAAACCTCACAGAGATGAAAATGTGAAAGCCTTCCCTCCCGTCTGTATAAAGAACCACGAAGGAGCTCCCATGATGTAAAAAGCTCTGTGTCCAATGTTTTCAAGACAAAGCTCAGTAGTGCGATAAGTTTGTATATCACGAGGACGGTTTTATATAGAGCAGTCGTTGTCGTCCGGTAGCAAAACCTTCAGCTGGCTCAACTTGTCGTCACAATTCACGTCCATCTTCATCAGAATATCCACACCAGTTTGTTTGCTAATAAGAAGCTGGGAAACTAGCCAAAAATTGTATGCTCCTTTGAAAAACCCCACTGTTTCCCACTCGTGGCCGGGGAGCTCTGTGCGGAGGGAGATCCATAGGGACCGCCAGTGTTCAAGAGCAAGCTTAATACGTGTAACGGTCTCGTTTTCTGTTTGATTGGGGCCTCGACTTGCAGATAGTGGCATTGAAATGTTCATGTGCATGTGAATATACGAGTAGATGTCTGGAGGCGTATTAGCCAAAAAATGGCACCAATAACTTTTGGTTGGTTATGTACGGGGATACTCACGATGTATGAGGAGGAACATGTCCATTATTTGCAGATGGAGCTTGTTGGTGCCGTGGTAGACAAATAATTGGCGAACAGGACCTTGCTCGGTAAAGAGATTATGGAAAGCTTGGTAGACAGTCATTTCGCGACTGTATCGGAAATTGGGTTCAAGGAATGGGCGCCTGGACGAAAACAATGATTCCTCACATGGCATGTCACACTGAACTTCGATATTCGGTAAACGTGAAGGATAGTGGTGATAAAACGGCATGGCCGAGTCGATCATCGATATAAGGATCATGGTTCTGCAAAGGTTAGCAAGAGCGTGCCGAAGAAAATTGTAAGACGTGAAATGAACAAACCTTATGCGACATTCCTTCTGAAGCCAGAGATATTCGCTTATTTGATCTTCTAGACTATGCTGACACTTTGTCAACTGCATTTGGCGCGCAACTTTGATAACTTCAGCCAGCCGAACCTCCACCACACGATTTCTTGCAGCGCGATTGCCTCCCCAGTACTGTATCAGGAACATCAAGTATCCCGCTTGGAGATGTTGAAAGCTCGTCCAGTCAGTTTTTAAGTCAACCTGGGCGTGGGAAGGCTTGTAGGATTGAGCAATTTCGAATTCCGAAGAAAATACGTCAGCCGAGAATATAAACATCTCCACTAAATCCAGCATCTTGTTTGTAATGAGTCTTTCGTTTGCATTTTCCGAATACATGGACCCCATAAGTGCAACCGCCGCAAGCAGGGTGGATGTCACAGTTTCGGGGTTAAACGACGGACGATGTAGCATTGGGCAGTTCATGTGCCAGTTCTGAAAGTATAGGGAGACGAATTTCTGGACCCGTTGAGTAGTCAAGAGGAAGCGCAACTCTTGCATAAGTTCCATGGAAGTAATCTCGTCTATTCCCAAAATCCAAGATTTTGAAAGTATCGACTGGATCAAATTTGCCAAATAGGGACTTTCGGGTTCGAAATATTGGTCTGCTGAAGGTGCCAGTGGAATTCCCTGGATAGGATGCCCAGAAGGGTGGACAAATGCAGTCGTGGATGGATGGGGTTGGAATCTGGGTCCGCTGTTGTATCCGCCGTTGAAAAATTGAAGAAATCCGTCATTGTAAAAAGCCACATCTACGGGCTGGCTTTCGATACCTGAGACGGGATCCGTATGCCCGCCGTTCTGGGCGGCTATAGGTGTTGGTGTGCTAAGCGCCTCGTGCAAAGGTTCAACATTATCATGATTGGGCCACGCAAGAACCGGGGCTCTATCATGGCGGGATGGAAGGCGGAAGTCTTTAGTAAAACTATCTGCACCTCCGTTAAGCAGGAATTTGACCGAACCTCGCTCAGATGTCTGGTCATAGTCATCAGATTTTGTCGACTCTAATCGCAAGGAGGGAATTGTAATATTGGATATTAGCATACGAAAATTACGGTTTGTTCTTTGCTTATTATAGCATAACCGGAAGGAATGGATATACCAGTTCGAGTTTCACTGTCATCGCTTGGTTTCGCCGCCTGGCGGGTACATGGAAGATTTCTCTTCTGGCACGAGCTACAGGGGCTGCCGCCATCGCAACGTAGCTTCATGGAAGTGCACTGCAGAGAACTATTACTAAAACTAGCCAAATAGACGGGAAAACAGGGAGACTTTCTGATTCACAGGCATGCCGCCTTCTACCTCGTTGGCTGGTTTCTGGGATAAGTCGATCTCCACGTTGGGTGCAATCTTGATAATGGTCCCGCAGGTTGTCGCTGGAAACCTGCCGTCAGAAACGCGTCCAGATTGAAAACAAAGGGGACGCACCAACGAGCGAAGGCCGCACTGCAAAAGATACAGGAATAAGGCCTGATACCAGAGTCTATAGATTATCTGAGCAGATGGACTTCCCATTGCAATGGAAAACACAGCACGTACGGCGTAATTGGTGGCGTTTGAGATGATCGATTCGGGTAAACCAGCGGTCACAGATGGTACATTTGAATTGTTTTTCAGCAGCCTGCTTCATGGCTCTAGCGAAGGGCAATCGAACGGGTATTCCCAGCGAGTGAAGACGCGTATAATAATAAGGATATAAAAAGGAGAAGAGAGGGAGAGGAGTCGAGGTACAAAACGATGTCGGCGGTCTAGTCGTATTGGGCCAAACCACGTGGTCCAGCAACCCTGATTATTATTATTTTAGACGTCAACTCTCCAAACACATCCCGCGCCTCCAATTTATCACCTCACCCGACGCCGGAGACAGGGGAAGGCCTGCTTAAAAAACCACTAGATTGTCCTGGTGTGGGCTCTCCTCCTAGCGCCATGCTACGAGTCCAGACTTTGCTACAAGGCCAAGCCCGCAGTGAGCCGTTGCAAGTTTGTGGGGAAACCAAGGTTCAGAGGGCGACGTCTCAGGCTGCACGTCGCAGCGGACGATCTAGGATCCGGGATCGACCGTCCTGAGCCCGAAAGTATTGCCTTTGGAAGCCGAAGAATGTGCCTTCGGTGACTTGGGATGAATCGCTGGGACGGGTTAGCAGGCAGAAGGGCTGGAGGGAGGATGGCAAAGGTGATATTGTATCCAATCCCGGTCATGTCTGCCATCGAAGAGCCAGTCGCTGCTCATCCCATGTCTGTATTTTGCTGTTGAGATGTGGGCCGTTCGAATCATGGACAAGGGGAAACGCATGTTCATCTTCGTTGAGCTGCGAGAGGTAGCCCAGCAAACCCCGTCTCAGACCTGCTTGTACAGAGCATGATGGCATAGGTGCTGCAGATCATAGCAATAGCTTGCCTGCATGGATATCTCTCCGCATGGAAGGGGTCCCAAAAGCCGGGAACAGGGAAGCTGCATGACCGCCAATCGTCAGGCAGCCCCGGCTTCTTCCCACACTCCTCTCGTGTGCGATCCCTGGACAGACGACCTCACGCGCGATGGGCCCCTAATAACTACGATCAACGCCAGGGAACTCGCTTCTCATTACCGCATAATGGCAGGAAACAAAGTAATTATTATTTCGACCAAGCGACCCATCCACCATCCATACTTCTGTTATGTACAAGCAATTGAACTGGACAATCAAATCTCAAATCTTTGATTGTCTAAAATATCTTCGAGGCTGCCGCCATTTTCTGTCTCTATTATTCCCTTACCTGCCATTCCCGTTTGGCTACTCCCTATGTAAGGAAGATGGCGGTTGTTTCCTTGTTATCATCCGAAACTAGTCGTTCTCGACTCTTCCAGCGCAAGGCCACATAACGATGAAATCATATGCAGGCTGGCAGAATAATGCAGCTCATCGACATCATCCCACCCTGTCGAGCTCGGGATTCCCGTACTGTTCCCGGTGTTCTGCGCATCGACAGCCATGATTCAGTTTCGTTAATGGACACACACCGTTAATCTCCCTCCTCTAGCATGTTCAGCGAATGGGGAAGCCTGCCAATGAATGATTGCCAACCCTAACTGAGGGCTTACTTCTACGAGCTAGTTGTAGCGTTTCCTGTCCGAAAAGACTTACTACTAGTTCCCCCCCTTTGAAAGCGGTGGCGATTCGATAAATTGATGGGGTTGTTGAACGGACCTTCGATTGGTCAAGAATCGTGATACCATTCGCATTGAAGGGGTGTGAACCGCGTTAGCTGCTTCTGAGAGAAACTATGACATCTCCATATTTTTGGCCAAACAAGCACAGACAGAAAGAAAGTCGGGTGTTTTTATGCTGAGCAGTCGCCAACCTACCAACAGAACGATATGTGTGTCAGAATCTCCGTGCCACTCCTTTTCGATAATGTTAGATCCCAAGGACAGGAAACACTCGCAAGTGTTCTCCAATGCAGCTTGAACAATAATCAGAAACTGTGAGAGGCATTGTTCTCTTCCTTTGCATCGATGATGGATTACGATGGTGCGGAATTATGGGATCGTCGCCGACAAATGCTGACAAAGTGAAAGAGGGGTGAAACAGGGCGCCAACGTTCGCTTTAGCCGTGATTTACCCATCATATTTTCCCACCACAACAAACTTCTGTTATCACAGGTTTGCGACGACGACTCCTGAACCAAGTGGCACCTCCGTCGCACTGGATTCTAACGAAGCAATCATACAGACGTATGACAACCATACCGGAAGTACCTCCAGGGACCTAAGGCCTTGGACCGAAAATCCATGGAAATATAGGGCATATCGATGATAAATCTGTTTCACAGAACTTTCCCTCTGAACGAAAGTCGATTCTACTGGGGAGTAAAGTTCCGTGCAATTTTCGCCCAAGAACTAAGAAAGTTACCACCCCCAAAATCACCAACGGGCTCTCTCAGGGGAAGTTCGCCTTCATGACCAGGGCCGCACGAATCGAGGGCTGGTCAACGCATGTTTCTTGAAGCGTTTCTCGATTGACTCAAGAGTGTGCCTTTCCCCTGGCAGGGGCTCCTTGCTTTGAATTGCGAGGACAGTGTCGTTAGCCGAGTCAAAACGTGGCTCAAAACCTTCAGGTGCCAGGTTTCCCGCCTCCTCCTGCTGAGTGTCGACCTTGCGAACGATGAAAGACTTCAGCTAGAAGTGTTCTAGTCGCATGGCGCACCGCGCCGTCTCCACGCTAATAGACCACCTAGCTGCAAATCCACTCTGATCGTCACTTTCCATGGCTTTTCCAATCCAGACCCCCAATTTCAAGCGGACAAGCGGGGGTATGATGGACACACCGCGCGACCTCCTAAAACCACCTACCGCAGGCATTGCGAAGCTGTAGCATGATATGTCCGATGTTATACCCCTCGCTGCGGGGATCACTAATACACCCGCCGACGAAACAGAATTAACAATCAACCTCTGCCCATACAGCAAGCTTCGAGCCGCGCCCAATCCTTCATTATTACCCCCGTCCACGGACCACCGGCGCGGATGGTTGAATCCGAGTTTCTCCAGCGTGATTCATCTTGCCACCATTACCAGACAGGGTGCAAATCCATATGCGAGGACTGTTCCCTGCCCTTGCTTTTCTGCATGATTTACATGGATATTTCTTGCATTTTTGCGACCGATGTTGTCATCCCATTGGCTGCGAATGTGTCTCACTTTTGTTAGTCCGGCATTTAATTTCCAGCATTGGCCATGCATTTTCCAGCGGATGAGCAAGACTGGAGAGCTGGGATTGGACAGTTATATTTTTCTCCTTGTTTATTTCCCAAATGACTTTTTCTTCATTTTGCTCCTAAGGAGCAAACACGTGCGAGAACACCCGGAGCCAGGTCGTTCCCTTTATGGGAGTCTCAACGTCCTACCCCGCGGCGGGCAGAGTATTTTGTTCGCAAGGCTCATTATCTTTTGAAGCAAAAGGAATTTTAAACATTCGGCTTATCTCATTGACAAACAGCAGGTACTACATATTGAGCCCGGTTCTATGCTATGTTGTTGACTCGTCCCACCCATTCCAGGCAGCCCATTTGTTAAACTCTGGACGAACATGCTACAAATACATCCGTTGGCGGTCGAGGAGAAAGACCCATACAAGAAGAATAAAACTAATAAGAAGAATTAGTGTTTATACGTTGGGCCATTTAACAGATGCCACGAATTGCCCAAGGTTTTAGAATTGCTATGAATCAGTGAAGAGGGAAAAGCACGTAGAGATTGAAGAGACGTATGATGATATATTATCAAATCAAGCATTCAGACCGCCCTTAGCCTGCGAATCCTTCTATTCCTGTTTCCCAGACTTCGATTGTCCCCCGTCTTCCCCCGGACGCTATGATTGCACAGAGTATGAAGACGGTGAACCTACCTGTACTGATTTTATCTGTGATAGTCGGAGAATAAGGGTTGAAGAGCCAGAGGTATCCTGTTCGGATAGCTTCCTGTTTATGCCTTCTTGAAACTGTTGGCTATAACTCTAGCTTTCCCTCTGTTACCAAATAATCTCAAAAATAACGTTGCGGAGCAAGAAGCCAACAAAAATGCTTTCCCTATGGCCGAAGTGTTTCAGGGTGGCTTCTGGCCATTCTCGCAACTCACATCCAAATCGGCGTTCATGAACGGAGATGTACCGATATCCGACCTTGTAGTCCAGCCTCCCCCACCCACCCCGAGGCAGAAAGCATATCGCCATAGGTAAAAAGTAAACCCCACCAACACAAAACCGCCTCCGAGAGGGAACAAGGATGAACTCCTTGATGATGGACGATTCCTGGAGCCCCGTATGGAACTTGGCACACTCAGTCAACGCCGAACGGTGCTAGCCCCTAACTCCATCGCCTCCCTGAAACAAGACCGAATACTTGAAACGCGTCAAACAGAATGGCACATCATAGCACAGGAACCAATAGAGCTTGAGCTTGTCTTTCCCTCAACGTTTTCCAGCAAGATTGGATCGAGAGGCGAGGCAGGCTGCCTGTCACACAATCAGTTCCTTGAACTTTTTCAGCACCTATATATATCCAGACAAGCCGCTGGTCGAAAAGTGGTGACAACGACGAACGAACGGCAGCAGTGGGATGGATTTCCTCTCAAGCATCTTACCGCCCACAAGAATGTTAATGAATGTGTAGTTAAGTAAAATGGCATGCCAATGGTCGTCCCCGCATTCCCCATAATGGCAAATCCCCCCCCCCCCCCCCCCCCCCCACCCCCCACCCCCCCATTCCCCATAATTCCCAACCCCCCCCCCCCCCTATTGCAGAAACTCTATCTCTTCCTCCTTGGCCGGTGCCCTACTAGATTTCCTATCTACCGGCCGTTTTATGATCTTCTGTCTCACCTCAATGGATTTTCTAGATCCCTAGGGCCAATCCGCAGCTCCAGATTGCAATTGTGCGGCCGGACGAATGCGTCCGTGTTGCCCCTGAATTGATAGATATTGTGAGATTCCGCGCTATATCCGCTATATCAACGGCCTCAACGCTGTCACCAAATTGATCCACCATGCTCAACTTCCATGGTTACATTCATTTATTTGATCCTTTCAGCATTTTCTTATCTTTTGGAAATTAG
>JANTQH010000257.1:0-21306 GCA_032988465.1 Onygenales sp. PD_10
CGATAGGGCTACGTATGATCACGTGAACTGGTCACGTGATCCCGAAAACCACAAAGGGGTATGCATTAATTGTGACAAACCTGGGTATAGAGTCACTAACTGCCATGGCACCCATATTCCCCTAAAGCTATCTATATGATTCATGAATGTGCAGATCAGACCTAAAGAAGAGGAGGACTTCAAAGATATTAAATCAGACTTGGAAAAAGACTAGCTTCTATGTGAAATTGTGAGTAGAAGCTCCTGGAGTTGGATAGAAAGACCTTTAAGAAGAAGATGATAATTCCAGTAATTTTTATACCTACTATAGTTAATTATTCTTTTAATATGAATGCTATGATAGATAGTAGTTACTATTACTATATAATAATTCATCCTTACATAATCAATTATTATAATCTTCTGTATATCTCAATCATTCCTCAAAAAATTAAAGGCATCAGTAGTAACACTAATGGCTTCATATAAAATATAGTGAAGCTTAATGTTGATGTTAGTAGATTCCTCCAAGAGAATATCTATATATATGAAATTAAGAACCTCCTGTATGACTTCATATTAAGCTTATCTTGATTATTTAAATATCAAGCTCTCATTGATGTGTGCACTAATGCATGATATTCCCCAGAGATATCTATATGTCTGAGAAAGATATTCATAAAATCATCAATCTTTATTAGATCTCCACTAATACCTTTAAGCTCCTCTAATATTGGAATTAGAAGCTCAAGTAGTAATCTCCTGTTGAAATCTTTACTACTAGTATGTCTGACATAGAGAAAGGTTTCTCTTAATTCTTTTAGAAGCTAAAAACTGATTCTATAACAGTTCTTCCCCCACACTATCATAAATTCCTTAATATTTTTGATCACAAGGCTGCTGAGAAGCTTCTATCATTCCATAATGCATATAATCATTACATTAAACTTGAGAAAATGAATGATAAAGATCCTCAGCTACCCTGAGAATCTCTATATAATATGTCATGTGATAAACTACTTGTACTCCACAAGACTCTTAATGATCTTCTTGATAAAGATTTCATTTAAGTTAGTAATTTACCCACTAATGTGCCCATCCTTTTTATTAAGAAGCCTGGTAGAGGTCTCTGATTCTGCATAGATTATTACAGCCTCAACTGACTCACAAGAAAAGATCATTATCTACTACTACTAATCAATGAGACTCTCAAATAAATTAGACAAGCCAAGTAATTTATAAAGCTTGATGTTATCTCCACATTTTATAAGATCTAAATCACAAAAGGAGATAAATAGCTGATCACCTTCCATATAAAATATAATCTATTTAAATGAATGATTACCTCCTTTAGTCTCATAAATACCTCAAGTACTTTCTAGAAGTATATTAACTAAGCACTATAAAACTATTTGAATGAATTTACTTCTATCTATCTCAATGACATTCTTATCTTTACTGATGAGTTCTGTAAATAGCATTAGAAGTACATCTAAAAAGTCCTCACCTATCTTTATGAATATAGTCTCTCAATTAATATTAATAAGTCTACCTTTAAAGTTTAAGAGACAATCTACCTTGACTTCATCATAGAGGGAGGGAAGGGAGTCCATATGGACCTCAAGAAGATTACTATTATCCTCAAATGGAAAGTCTCTATAACTGTAAAAGGCATGCAAGGCTTCTTAGAATTCATAAATTTCTATTAATATTTCATTTGGGATTTTTCTGATATCATCTAATTACTGATCAACCTTACATGTAAAGACTAATAGTTCTAGTAGTTTAGAGAAGCAGATAGAGCATTCATACACCTTAAGTAAATATTCATCTCTACTCTAATACTTATTATATTTAACTCTGATCATCTAATAGTAGTCAAAACAGACTCTTCCAGTTACATCACAGATAGCATCCTTATATAATAGGATGATGAAGATGTTCTATGATCTTGCACATTTATATTCAAAAAACTTAGCTCTACTAAAGCTAATTATAAGATCTATAACAAAGAACTCCTCATTATCATTCAATATCTGGAAGAATAGGACTCTAAATTTCATAGTATGAAAGACTTTAAGATTATTATAAATCATAAGAACCTCTAATATTTCATTATAACTTATAAACTCTCTGAATGCTAGATGTGCTGAGCTAAATTCCTCAATTAATTCCATTTTATAATTTATTATTATCCTGGCATGAAGAACTTCATGGTCAATGCTCTCTCCTGATGTGAATAGAATATGCCCTCTAAAGACTTCAATGCTTATTAGATGAACTGCAAATAGAGGTTATTAGACTCATAGATCTTTAAGAACTTCAAAGTAATATCATATAGAGTAATATATGCCTTATCTGTCATCCTACTAGCTACAATCATCTAAGTAAATCCTATAGAAGGCTTTCCCAGATCATCTCCACTTCTACTCTAAGAACTCTAGGATGCTGCTGCCACCTCTAATGAATATCTTCAGATAATGATTTAGATTATATAGAATAAAGCTTGCTGCTTCCTACCTAAACTCCAGGCCTGTATTAATATAGCTGAATGCTCTGTGAATACTAACACCTAATTACATTTCCAGAGAAAATAGTGAGTTCCCAATTTGAAACTACTATACATTTAAATCATATAAGAAACTTATGATTCTCTGATGACTAGTTACTCAGACTGTAAAATATTCTACTAAATCTTATTCTAAGATTTCTACTGATTTAATATATCTCAGAGTATCTAACAGTTCATTTAGAACTATAATATCTATTGATCCATCATTGCCTGGTAGAATTATCATCAAAGTTTACTTAAATTTCTCCTAATTCCTGAATGTGTCTAGAGTGCAGACAAGTCTGAGTTAAGTTGATTATATGTACTTTTAAGTTGAGTTACTTGCAAATCTGTAATCTTTTGAGCTGAGTCTGAGCTAAATATATATTCAACTCAACTCAATCTGAGTTGTCAATGAGAACTCTTAAGCTAAATATTTATTAAACAACATCTGGAATCAATCTGAATAATTTCAAGTTAACTTGAGTCAGTACATGGAGACCATTTTCATTATGTTCTAACTAGTAACCATCCTATTAAATATTCATATTAAAATTTAAAAATCTCAATGCCAATAATCAATCTTCCTTTTTCTTCTGAAAATGCCCTTCTATGCCCTGTGGTGTCTTAGACTTCCTACCCTTTTTCCTTCTCCCTTTTTTTATAGATAGCCTCTCATTCTCATCATTATCCTCTTCTCTCTCATGCTTCTCACCAGTCTCTTGATTCCCATCATCTCCCTGCCTCCTAACTACTGGAAAGACCTCAGCATCATTATGTAAGATATCAATCATTTCATTAATCACTGAATTCAAACCTACTTCACCACTCTTCATACTCTCATTGATTTGAGCATCTAAATCTCCTCCACTAATTATACCACCCATTACATCATCTATAACATGCTCTATTTCAAATGCAAGTTATCATTTATGCATCACACCCTGCATATTGTTACTCATAATATCCTCCATCTTGCCACTACATTGTTGTTCATAGATCACAGCCTCATTATGTGCAAGTTATGCAGTATTCTCCATCTCATCTTCTAGTTTTCCTCTGCACTTCACAGTCTCTATCTCATTCTCCACAACATCCTCTATATTTTCATTAGAAGGTTGTCCCTAGACAACCATTGCTATCACAATACTCTCAGGCTCACAAGGTTGTTGTCCATGGACAACATTTTGCTCACACTGTGATTTTCAAGTCTTCTTAGGGGTGTCCCCTGGTGCAAGTGGCACTGATATCCTACTAATTTTCTTGTAGAGCTCTTTCTCCCACATTGACAAATTAAACATCTCAAAATTTAAAGTGGCTAGGTTCTCCTATCCTGACCAATCTTCCCCCTACCTCATGAGAACATTCAAACAATTAACAGCTCTCTCTACCAATTCATTTACCTAGCCTACCTGACCACCCAACTGCATAGAGATGTCAGAGATTACTTTCCTCACAAAATTCACATATTAGTACCATTAAAATGTATGATCAACAGTTAGTACCCATACATAAACATCTCTTTTCTGACCCAGGTAATATGTGCATGTCATAGTCTGGAACATCATGTTCAAATTATATAGTAACTTAATTAAAATCATTGCTTAATACCCACTCAGCTGCAGGTTAGCATAAAATCCCCCCACAGAATTAGTTATAACTAACACTTCAGTCCTCCCTAACTCCTCATTATTAAAGTTGTTAATGATTATATCTCATTCCTTCTACATCATACTCTCCCTCAACCACATTGTCTTCATACTAAAATTGGAGCACATTATGAATGCTAGTCACACAGTGTTCAGTCTGTAGGCAAATAATGCCACTTTTTCCTTGCCAATCTCACACATTTTATATAACACTTTTGTTAAATAATGAGTAATAGGAGACATGCACATCAACTCCATATGCCTATCAAAACAAGTTAATGAAATGACATGATGGTAGGCATCAGCTAGATAATAATAATATAGAAAGAATAATAGCTCAAAATCCAGCTGAAAAGTCAAGTTTTTGAGAGCAACTACTCTCATCTTCTTCAACCCCATATATTTATGAAACTCTGAGATTTTTGGAAACAGTGACATAACTTGCAAAGCACATACTCTTATGCTGTCTTGGATAGTAGAGTCAGTACTATCATTGAGTATACCTAGTGTCAATGGTTATTTCATATACTTGAGGTAGAATGTATAATACTTAAGTTGCTCCTATGAGCTTATTCAGAGCATCACAGTATTAATATGTTTTGAGAGAATGGCCTCTTCAATCTGCTAATCATCAATCACAGTCTGTTATGATCTTTAAATTAGTGTTATTTTCAAAAGCTTCAGAATAACAACAGCCACAGTGTTAGGTTTCATGTGACTGTTAGTTGAAAGTTGCTATATGTAAAGTGGATTAAAGAGTTCTAATTTCTCTTCCTCTGATGACACTAATTGGAACTTATCAATAGTTAAGCACTTAAGGAACTCCTTAAGATCTGAATAATACATCTAGAGGTCAGTCAGATAAAATAAATGTGCATAGCCATAGAAATCACAAGTCTTATTTAATAGTAGGGTAGCTGACACCACCCAGAGAAAGTCCAGCTTGAGTAGCTTCACTGTGTGTGAAATCCCAGAGGATGGATGATAGAGGTAATACCTCTTATTAATAACCACTCTGTACATATAATCTAGGAATTTCAAATGATACATGATAATATACTTATCATATACAGTTATCTCTTTGATCAGCAGTAGATCTTCAGTTTCAGGGGTAGCAGGATGAGAGTTCTTATTGTCCACAGATGAAGAGTTAGATATTGATGACTTATTATCTGTGAATAATAAGAACTTATTATTAATAATCTTCTATTTCTTATGTGTTTCCTTTCATTTCAAATGTAAATTCATAGGAAGGGCATTCAATTTATCATTGTCCATTGCAATGTCTTACTCCTTTATTGTCTTAACCTCAATGAAATACTTCTGGAATGTAAAATGTGATATAATAAACACCATCTGATTAGGGTTAGTAGCCTTGTGCTTGTAGAGAAAGAACTTCTCCAGATATGTTAGTGCCTTTACTATTACTACCTTCAAAATACAATGTGAAGAGAACACTGGATTGTTTCTGTAGCAAAATAATCTCACAAATCATAAAGATAATGAATGCAGAAAAAATCTGCTATAATTACTCCATTATGATTGAGTAGTGACTAGCAGGATCATTATAATAGTTAGCCTAACTAGCCCTTTACCATTTAAAACACTAATATCCCATGTTTTCAAAATGAAAGATAATATGATCAACATCTTTTCAAGACCCATAGTATCTACTAGGATCCTGGTGTGCAGGGCTAGCTTATCATTTTGAATCTTTTGAAAACTTTTACTTTCCATTTTGAATATCACTGCCACATCATTGACCTGATGAGGATGTAGCTTTACAGACTGTAGTATATTTAGAGTTAACACTTGATCTTCCTTCATACTTAACATCATCAATGTATTGATAACCATGGATGTGTTGTAGTAGGTATAGAATAGCTCTCTTATCATTGCATGATTAACTTCATCATATGTATATAATGTCTTGATTACCTCCTTATTCATTATGCTATTCATTATGATCTTAATGATGTTTAACACTTCCTGATCTAAATTTTATAGAGGTAATAGACCTTCCATTTAATGGTCTCCCTCAGTCATTATGTGCTTAATCACATACATATACAGCTTGCACTTTTGATGGTGTGTCATCAGTGCAAGTTTTACTTATAGGTTCATTTTGAGCACATTTTCCTCAGACTTGTTGTCCTTAGACAACAAGTTAACTACCTCAAGAGGGTTGGTTGCATCATCAACCCCCTCTTCATTGTTGAAGGGCAAATCCCAGTTAAAACTGAAATCACCTATATTATTTAGAGCCTCAATGAGTTCTTATATGGAGTTATCCTGTTCCTCAGGGAGGAGCTCATTAACATATGTCACTAGCTTGGCTGTATTGTTTTGAACTTATATTTTATTTAATATTACTAATTGCTTGTTTTACTTTTATTCTACATGAATATGAATCCAACAACACAAAAGTGCATAGGCCCTATAAAAATCCTCCAAGTTTGATAATATAGCCTCAGCTTTGATATCTAGTATATAGCAATGGAAGAACTGGTCTTCATTCTAATTAAGCATATAAAAACAGATATTAATGGTTGTCAGGAATGCACAGTATTCTATAACATTTATTTTAGTGATATTGAACAAGTCTCAAACTACCTACCAGTTGATTTCTATCATTAAGAAGACTAAGATCTGTGCAACACCTGATGTCATATAAACCAACTTGAAAAACTTTAGCAGAGATGACATTATAAGGTCTTTCACCCCCTGTTTTGTTAACCCTAATAGGGTCATCCAGCCATTCCCATGCAGTGCAATGTACTCCTCAAACAATAATTAATTTTTTGTGAAGAGTAAATAAAGGGTATTCATATTGGAATAGTTCTTCAAGTAACTAGCCACAAGTCCTTGATCCCTGTAAAATTCAGTGCATTTAAGTCTGAACTTGAAGTAGTAAATTCCTTTTAGAAGGAAATCACAGGCCTACTTAACATCTTCAGTAGTGATTATTATCTCAGCTTTCTTCTTTCTCAGTGCTCTTTTGCCTGCATTTTCACTGGGCTGCATAATAGATGCCTTCTGAGTTGTTATTGTTTCAGGTGCTGAAACAGAGGCTTATTAGATGTTGGCTCCTTCAAGAGGTAGGGATGACTAACCTATATTAGAAGGCTTTAAACCTGTGTTAGGAGGCTTCAGATCTGTGTTGGGAGGCTTTAGAGAGTTCATTATTTAAAACTGGTATTTAAAACAGTTAGTTGATGTTCATTTCAAGAGGTAGTTTATTAAGAGAGGTTGTTGTTCATGAATAATAACTACATTAAAAATGTAGTTGTTCATGGACAACAACATAGAGATATTCAGTATAAAATGTTATTCACAGACAATAGATGTAGTAAAAATACCACCTCAGTGATAACATCAGTGTCTCTATATATCTAATCTCTGTAGTTTGTTGAGATTATAAAGGGTTCTGGGATTAGAGTTGTTATTCACATCCAACAAAAATTTACTATCAGTTCAGAGTTAAGTACTTACCTGAAGGATGAAGTGAAGAGCATTGTGAAGGATTTAAAGATATAATAGGGAACACTAAACAGATAATTTCATCAGTAACTTTATTCACCAGCTAAAATACATGAGAAATTGAGGAATCAGGGAAGGCTGCTTGCTCTCTTTACTCATATAATCCCATGAAATCTACTGTCCATGGCTAATAGGCATGATAAAGTGAGTTTGCCATGCAGCTAAAACTAGCCCACATAAAGCTTGTTTTGCCAAGTCACACCACAACTGGCCCAGTTCCCTGGCAGCAAAGTGAGGGAGGGTATTAAATGCAACAGGGCTGTTGAAAAGGGGATAGCATATCAACTAGTATAGATATAAAGACTTATTTATTAGAGATAAGCACATAGATGTTAGCAACTTAACAGTGAGAATGTTATAGAGTGTAAAAGTGAGAAGAGAAAGAGAGAGATTTTTAACTCTCAAAACTCAGTCTAACTCAATCTGGTATAGTAATATGAACAAGGAACACAGCTAGGCCTAATAGGATTAGTTTACTGAGAAGCTTTATATTCCTCATTTAGAGATAATAAGCTTCAGTTGCATTCTTACTGCATTTAGAATAGTCTGATTTATCTTTATCTATAAATAATAAAGCTGCCCTGTTAGTCTCATGCTACTTTCAGTGCTTATCTCCTCAACCAGTGGTGAGTATATTTTAGTGTCCTTTTTCTGCCACCAATGAAAAGCCTTAAATATTTCCACATGAGGTCACCAGTTGATCAAACCTGAGTGGTGAAAGAGAGACACTAAAATATCCTCACCACTAATTAAGGAGATACTTCATACTTTATCTAGTATATTAATATAACAGTCCATCATTCAATGAAGACAAGAGTGGTATTAATTTATAGCCTAAATACAGGGCTTTCTAATGCAAGTATTATTATTTTCATTATTAGTAGATTAGTGTTTACAGTGGTCATGACAAAGAAAATATATATATATAGAGTGAAATATAAAAAATATATATATATATCTATATCCAGGCTAACATGCCCAACTCACCCTGAACCAGCAACCAAGAGAATAAAGCTTTTACTCTGTCATAATAGAGCAGAACCTCATACTATATCTATAATATTATTTTAAAGTTTATTATCCTCTGCTGATTATACTCTCATAACTTATTCTATCAGGGTGTTCTGAGGTGATCATCAGTAGTCACATGATTTTTAGTTCTTATTAGCTATTTACTAAGTATGATTTTATTAATATTACTACAGTTCTTCTCTAGGTTTAGTGGTCTAGTGGTTTCTTCCTTGGCATTCCACAATTCTCTTTATGAAATTTCATGAAACAAACTCTAGGGTTTAAATCTAGCAGGGACTTTTTTTTTTCTTCAGTTGCAGTCTTACTGCATGTAGCAGTCACATGGTTTTTAGTTCTTATTAGCTATTTACTAAGTATGATTTTGTTGATATTACTCCAGTTCTTCTCTGAGTTCAGTGGTCTAGTGGTTTCTTCCCTTAGAACTTGATGACTCTCTTTGTGGAGTTCCAGGGAACAAACTCTAGAGTTTAAATTCAGTGGGGACTTTTTTTTTTTAGTTGCAATCTTACTCACATTTAGAATAGTACAGTTTATATTTGTTCATGAACAATAAAGCCACCCAGCCAGTCTTACCTGGGATTACTAGTTATGAGATGAACTGTTATTTTAACCATCTTTTTCATTATCTTCATTAGTTCTGATGTTCTCAATCTGTCTGTGGGCTACAATGAAGATAAATGCATAGCTATAACTTAGATAATATCTTTACTGGAGATTCCACAATGATCTAGTGAGCACATTTGACTCTAATTTCCTTTGCCCAAGTGCAACTCCAGCTATTATCTTTTTGTTGAAAATCCAGATTTTATTAATATTATTACCATACATCTTTATTATCCTCAGACAAAGAAATCAGCTGAGTTAGCATTAATCTTGTCTGCAGACAATAATAATACACTTGCTAAAAATCCTGTTCCTCCAAGACTTATCAACTACTTTCATGATGACCTAATAATTAATGTTATCCTACAACTGAAACCCACATGGCCAGCACAGCAGGCACTTTACCACTAATAGCAATAAGCAGTTTCATAACCCTCAGGCCCTATCCTGGGTTCCAGCCTTGTATGCTCAGTCTCAAGAGTGATAGTATCTACTTCACCACTTATAATTCCATCATGAAATGCAACTTCAACATCTGAAAGAATCTCTAATAGAATTAGCAACAAGTAATTCTGCAACCTCAAGACCCTCTTCCAGCCAATCATACTGGGTCTAGAGATCAGTGGTATCCACACTATTCTGATAGTAGTGTCACTCATGTTGTGCCCATCTATAGATCTAGTATGTATAAGGCTGATTTCACTGATAATGATACTCCTCAAGCTGTTTTCCACAAGTCTCCCAACATTCCTACCACTCCAATTCATACCTAATAAGAATACTGTCTATTTCCTACTGTTAACCTTTACCAGCTTCAATCATCAGTTGTCCTCACCATTATGGGTAAATATTCTCCTATGTATGCTAAGGTTAGATTCATGACTGACAGCATCTAGTATTATAATTAGTATGAGTCAGAAAGACTCCTATATTAGTAATGAGACACAGTTAAAGTGTGGTATCCTCACCTCAAGATAACTTACCCCATTAAGCATGATATCATCATAAACTAGGATAATATGAAGAAAATCTGATATCACACTTTCTACAATAAACTTCATGTCATGCCAGAGGAGCATATCATTCTATTGACTGAGGCTCCTATCAACCCCAAATCCAACCATGAGAAGATGATCTAAATTATCTTCAAAACCTTTAACACCCCCACCTTCTATATCTCCATCCTGGCTGTGCTCTCTCTGTATACTTCCAGCCACACTACTGATATCATACTTAACTCTAGTGATGGTATTACTCACATTGTGCCTATCTATAAGGGTTTTGCCCTCCCCCATACTATCTCCTATATTAATATGACTAGTCATGAGCTGACACATTACCTTATGAAGATCCTTGCCAAGTATGGTTACAGCTTCTTCATCACTGCTGAGTATTAAATTATTCATAACATCAAGAAAAAGCTATAGATATTACTCTCAACTTTTAGTAGGAAATCTAGACTACTTTTTAGAGCTTTAGCTTGGAGAAATCCTATAAGCTTTCTAACAGCCAGGTCATCATTATTGGTAACAAGTAGTTTCATGCCCCTGAGGCTCTCTTTCAGCCTAATGTACTAGGTTTTGACAGCAGTAGTATTCATGCTATTACCTACAATACTATCATGAAGTGCAACATTGACATCTAAAAGGATCTTTAGAGTAATATTGTTATGATGTGTATTTCTCTTTTCTTTATGTTAAGATGTTGCTGACAACTACTAGTCTGGTAGTACTACTATGTACTCTGATATCTCCAATCATATACAGAAGGAGATTACTACTCTTACTTTCTCATTAATGAAGGTTAAGATCATTGCTCCTTCTGAACATAAATACTCCATATGGATTAATAGTTTCATCTTGGTCTCCCTCTCAACCTTCCAGCAGATGTGGATCTCCAGGTAAATATATGATAAGTCAGAATCTTCCATTGTCCACCATAAGTACTTATTATAGTATTTGTTGTCCTTGGACAACATTTAGCTGACTACTAACCTAGTTGTCCACAGATAATAATATACTTGCTAAAAACCTATCTCTTCTAATTGTGAAGTGATTGATTCATCATCTTGTATAGCTATTACATAACTTACTCTTTAGCAGATATTAATAGTTGTTGGTTTGATTAGTAGAGAAAGTTATATTAGCTAGTTAGCTGAGGTTGTCAGCTCCATTACATAAGTTTACCATAAAGATAATTAGTTATTCAATTCCCAAACTTGCCTCTGATCATTGCCATATCATTATTATCTCTCTTCACCTACTGTGAACCTTGTCAGCTCAAAAGCAATTAATCTTCTTTTTCAATGAGATGCTAAAGTCCAAATTCACCTTCAGTAGTTATAGTATAGAGGCTTCAGACTTCAACACAACAAACTGATGTACAGCAAGCCAATTAAGATGCTAAACCTCATATACTCACTTCACTTGAGCTTTTCAATTCATGCCAGCCCAGGCTAATTCCTTTCAGTCCACCTCACTTCCAGAAGAGTGCTGCATTAGCTAATTCAGTTAAGAGATTCAATGACTATATAAACTACATTTAGTATCCTCATGGATGGTTACCTCAACATCAAAGAAAGACTCTAAATGTGGGAGAATGAATTAACTACAGTCAGATTCATGATATTACATTGTATGATGTCTTTGGCTAGAGGCTTCAGATTACAGATGATGTGATTCCATATAAGTACTATATATAATGTGTTGTACTTTAGTGATCTCCACTGACACTGGAAAATTGCAGAAGTCTGAGTCCCACCTACTATTAAGATACTTAAATGAGTGCTATGTAAAGATCCAACTTTAAAGGATTTAGTTGTTGACCAGTCTTTCTATATGCAATTAAACACAGATGCAGCAGAGAGCCTCAGCAAATATCCAATTTCACACTCATTATACTGGGTTGAAGATATATCACAGTTTATTAATTCATATTAAGGATTAGCCTGGAATGCAGTGATCATTCAGACTTGAGGGCTTACCTCACAGTACTTATACACCTAGTGCACTGAAGGATCTGGGCCATTCAAAGATTATCTTGTGCTGTATAATTTGCTGAATGATATATCTACCAGTGGTGGAGCATGTGGAAATTACTATTTCAGGGGTGAAAGTGCAAAGTGTAGCCTTTATAAGCACTAAAAGCACTCATCCTCTGATAATTCTTTGATGGATACTAACTATAATTACAGTTGATGATGTGGATCAGGACATGATTATATATCTAATAATTTAAATGCATTCATAAAGGGTGGATATTAGCTTACCATGCTAATGAAAAGAATTTTTTGGATGATTACCTGAGAAGATTTAGAGAGTCTGAGACTCTCCCTGGAATTATCTCATTCTTCTTATTATTATCTTAGAAAAATTTTGATATTAAAGATTATTCATTTCTCATTATTTTCTAAGTCCAGTATCTACTTCTTGCACCTTTCTATTATAATCACAGAAAAATGAGTCAAAGCTTTGATTCTACCTTTTCCTCACAGTTACAACTCTCTATTGATGACTTAAGTGATATTAATCTATTAATATCATCACAAATTAGTGTATCTATTCCTTCTTCACTGAAACAAATTGGTTATGACAATCAGTTTGTGGTTTATTCAGGGACAAAACATTCAAATCTCAAGGTTTTTAAATGATGGTAAAGGTCAACAAAATGGGCTGAGTACTCTAGGGGTTCAAAGCCCTTCATCTGGGATTCCACACAATGTATGGTAAAAGTGTGGCAGTTCTTCCAAGAGGGCATCATGGCAACAGATGGGGAACCTATGGTGTTGTGTAAACACTGTAACAAATATTTTGCCCACCTATTGTTAAAGGGTGGGATAATGACAACAATGAACAACCATATCAAAAAGAGCTAATACTGTTAGAGGCAGGCAAGATTTCAAGGTATGAAGGATGTTGATTTAGTGACATCACAAAGAAAAACATCACAACAGATAATAGTAAGCATCCTTTTTATTCCTAAGGCTATAGTAGGAGTTTCAGGGCTTCAGCTAACTATATAAGACCAACATGATTGAGGATAGTAGCATAGATGATATTGAATTCACCAAGGAGAAATTCTAATAAACTCTAATAGAGGTTTTAGTCTCTACATAATTACTCTTTCATTTTATGAATAACTTTTACTTCCATTAAATAATCTAAATGTTGCAACTCAGTGTGACCATATCTAGTGTATCATATATTCTAAAGATTGTCAACAAGCTTATGAAAGAGGGCTTCCAACAGATTCTTAATTATATACCTACTGAGGATTATATCTCTCTTGCTCTTGATAGCTGGACCAGCCTGTTCAATGATACATTTATGGCAGTGGTGGTATACTTTATTAATTATGATTGGAAGTTCCAGGAACTTGTACTGAGATTTGAACATATTGAAACTAAGCACAGTGGGAGGAAGCTATCTGATATTACAATGAAGATTATGAAGATGTATGGTATCAAGAAGTAAATATTTAATATAATAATAGATAATGCAAGCAACAATGCAACATTTATTGCAAGTCTGAACATAGTAATACAAATACTGAATTCATTAACATATATTGAATAATATGTCAAGATTCCATGCCTGGCTCATGTAATTCAGCTGGTCATGAAGGAACTTCTAGACTCAATAAAGATTGACCCAGAAAATAATAGAATAACTCAGAATTGAGATGATTCTATGTTGTCTAACCTCACACAGACACAGAGTGTTCTCTAGATACTGGCAAAGGTGAGCTTGCTGTTGCTTTGAGATGTTATTCACAGACAACATGATTTCCTACTACATTTTTGTTGTTCATAGATAACAACACTAAATGATTGCTGCTGACTCTATTTCACTAGATTCATCTATTAACTAGATATATCAATATAAGTTCATAGTACAAACAAGCATTTTGGGATATTCAACAGTCTGGTATGGATAGGACAGGTGAAGTGCTAAAGTTACTAGTAATAGATATAGCCACTCAATGGAATTCAACTTTTTATATGCTATATTGTGTACTTAGACTCAGGGTCTATATAGATAGGTATGTTGGAGATATCAATCAGCAAGCCAAATTTAGACTAGATAGGAATGAGTGGCAGTCAGTTGAGTATTTAATTAAGCTCATAAAACCTTTTGCTAAATATACAGCTGCACTTTCTACAGCAATAATTCTGACCCTCTCTATGATGCTTCAGCTGTATGAGAATCTATTCAATCATATCAATCATTATAAAGTGGCATTGGAGAGAAAGCATTTGCACTGAAAGCACTTAATGTATGATGCCTTGTGTAAATACCATGAGAAGTTGATTAAATACTACACAGATATAAAAAAGGAGTATGGGTATCTCTATGCTGTTACAATAATTCTATCTCCAAATTAGAAACTAAAGCTCTTCAGTTAAGAAAGTTGGGATGATAATGACTATAAATAGCAAGGAAAGTACTAAAATCATTTCCAAGAAGTGTATAATAGATATATGTTTAAATTATCTGGTAAAGACACATCACAACAGCAGCCTAGACAACAAATGAGGCAATCAAATAATCTTTTTGACTTGATCTTCAGTAATGTGCCCAACAGCACCACCTTGACTGGAGCTAGTAGGAGGAATGAGGCAAAGAAGTACCTGAATCAAGATTAATTTGCTACTCTCATGCATGGGGTATCTATCCATATTCATGTGATGTACTAAATATTAGTATAGAGCCAAGTGAGGAATATGACTACTTGCTGTACTGGAAGGAACATCATTCACAGTATCCTATTCTAACATAGATGGTCTAAGACTATCTTTCAGTACCTGATTCAACTGTTAGTGTAGAATAGCTCTTCAATGCAGCTCATGATATCTATTATTATCATCACAATTATTTTAAGCCATTAATCTTGCAGACTCTGATGCTGAAGATGTGCTTGAATCAGATCACCCTAAGTAAGAAGAAGAGCAAGTTGGCTGAAGAGAATGAGATGATGAATGATAAGTTTGATGAAGATGAAGAGAATAATAACTTAGCCTTAAGTGAGGTGGATGCAATTAGTGATATAGAGGATGAAGATACTGATATTAATATATCATAAGGTACTGAAGATGATGAGTCTAAAGATGATGTAGTTTCAGATAATTCAAGAAGAAAATAGTAATAAAATGATAAAGATCAGAGACCTTCATCAAAGTAGATTTCAATCAGGTTGAATGATAGTTCCACATTAAGGTAACCTATAACAACCAGATATCTAGCAACTTCTACACTCCCTGATGATGTATTAACTCCCTAATATCTTCTCAGTAATGCATTAGCACTCCAGCATCTCCCTGGTGGTGCATTAACCCCCCAAAGTTTACTCAGTTTAAGCCAGCCCATGCATGAAAGAGGATCTTGAGTGTTTGGTGGCCTGGATTCCTTAGGAAAAGAATTGCAAAGAGAAGCAGCTGAGAGGCATGAAGTAGAGGCTGTAAAAAAACAAGGCAGCTAGTGGCTGCAGGACATACAAAAGAAGAGGGCATTAGATATTATACTGGACAAGAAGAGTAATAATTAATATTATTATCTATAGACAACAATATATATCAACACAGAAAGAGAGGTTAGTTAAGATGATCTACTTCATTATATATATACAGACACTAGGTTATAGAATGTAGTTTTCAGTTTTCAGTTTGCAGCCATTTACTTTTCCAATACATAAGAGTGATGCATTAAAAAAATGCACAGCAGGTATTCAGGGCATAAATAGGCTGGCCACTGGGACTAGGAATTTTCATGTTGATTTGGTTTGGTTTTAGTCCCATTTAGTACCAAAAGATAGTATAAAATATGACTTTAAAGCTTTAAAACATGAAAAATGACTAACTCTATATAATCTAAAATGGGACTAAAACTGACTAGACTTTTTTTAGTCCCATTTTAGTCCTATTTAGTCCCATTTCTTGGCAAAAAACTACTATTTTTAGTATATTTTTAGTATATTTTTACTATATTTTTAAAAATTTACTAGGATCAGATCCATTTAAAATATTTTTAATTTTAAAAAGTTATTTAAATAACATTTTAATACATTTAAAATATAAAATATTTTAGTTTAAATTGGGACTAGGAAAGTTGGTTTGGTTTGGTTACTTTTACACTATATTTTAAGCTTTTGGGACCAAACAAAACTAGGTATAAATAAGGAGTAAATGGGACTAAACTGGGACTAATCTTTTAGATAAAGTGACTAAGATTAAATTTAGTCCTAGTTTGGTTTGGTAATAAAAGGCCAGCCTAGGCATAAATGTCACATGACTGTTCAGGCTAATCTAATTGGGAAATTTACCTGAAGGTCCTGATTCTCTGAGTAATTCAGAGATTACTCAAGTTGAAAAAATACACAGTGCAAGTTAAGCCAAGTCATAATGGCAGGTGCTCAGGGTGAATCAAGGTAAATAATTTCAAGTCTAAGTCAAGTTTTAAACTTGGAATTACTTGGCCTCATCTACACTCTAAATGTGTCTGATGTAATATTATTATTAACTTTATAGTAGACCTCTTTATAAGTAATAGCTGTAAGAATATCCTCATCATTATCAACTATCTCAGTAAAGATATTATCTTTGAACTCTATATGAAGATAGATGTATCTATAGTAACTAAAGTCTTCTTCTGAAGCTCATTTTATCATCTATATGATTTATCTCATATAATTATTTTGAATCATAAAACCCAGTTTGTTAGAGCTGTCTGAAGCTAAATCTATCAGCTCCTTAAGATCTTTTAGTATCTCTTAACTATCTATTACTCTGAAACTGATAGTAGTACTGAATGTATGATTCAGATAATCAAAAACTACCTTCAAAAGTTCTATTTATATATTTAAGATGACTGAAATGAACTCCTCCTGTACATTAAATTTATAATTAATGATTATAATACTGTTAGTACTGATATTAGCCTATTTTTCCTCTCACACAGTTACAACCTTAAAGTTCTTAATCTCACTAAATCACCTGAATCTTCCATCTTACCCTATAATTCAATTCAAATTACAGACACTATCATCTTAAAACTCCAGTAAGCTTATAAATAGACTGAATCTTCCATGGCCAGCACCCAGTAAGACCAACAAGACTGTGTGAATGCTCACTGGAATCCCACTAAATGCTATAAAGTGAGTGATAAGATCTGACTAGACCTTTAGAATATCACTACTGATTAGTTATCTTACACATTTAACTACTGATATGTTAAATACACCATCATCAAGGTCCTAGGAAGTTATAACTACTGCCTTGACATATTACCTAGAATTTATAATATATTTCATACAAACCTACTCTATAAGGCCTCTACTAATCTATTTCTCTTGCAAGAGATTACTGACTAGCATCTACCTAGTATCATCAGGAAAGATAATGAGGTAGAATATAAGATTAAAGTCATCCTTAATTATTACTGTTATGAATGAGGGTTTCAGCACCTGGTGAAGTAGCTTAGATATGAAGCCCCTTCATAGGAATCAACCTCTACCCTGTAAGACATTATTGTGCTCACTCATTATGAAGAGCTATATCTATCTAATGAGACTCTATCTGTACTGCCCTGCATCTGATTTGTCAATTCCTCCCACCCACCCTCTGAAACTAGGTAGAGGGGGATAATGTAAAGGGCTACACCCTTATACTCTATATTTATAACTCACTTAAACTTTACTCAATCTTTAACTACCCAATTAGAAGCCTTCAACCAGGCCTTCACATGAAAATTTATCTACTCTGACCTCACATAGTTCTCTTCCATTTATATTGCACAATCTTGTGATTCCTTTTCTTTTTTCCTTCCTTTCTCTAGTAATTATAATCTTGATTTTAGCATCTAGCTTGCATGATCCATTAATCAGAGCGCGCCCATTACAAATATGCTGATATTTTTGAAGTGTAATATGATCTAGTCCTCAACTATAAAATACTTCTTCTTATAATACTGATCATAGTATTTCTTCTGTGTTTCCTAGGCCTCCAGAAGAGATTCTCACAGGTTATTTTATACTTCTCTTATATAATATATATGTTCTGTTGCCTTCTATACTTCTTCCCTCTCTATGTTAGTGTCTAATTCAACATTAAGATGCAGTTTAAATTGAAAACCCATTAGTGCTTCTACAGGAAATGTCTTGAGGATACTATACATAGAGATGTTATAGAAGAACTGTATTAGTAGCAGCTACCTGACCCAGTCATTCTGGTAGAAGTTACAGTAGATATGCAGGTAGTATTTGAGTATCTAATTCTACCTCTTAATTTAATCATCTATTTAAGGGTGGAATGTAGTCATTAACCATTAGCATGCCTTCAGAAGGTAATAAAGCATTAATTAGTATTTACTGGAGCTGAATATCTCAGTGCAGTTTATTACTCAATGATATAGATAACTAAAAAATTCAGTAAAGATATTGAATATCAGGTTCACAAGCTCTGATGTACTTATGCCTTTATTGACTGGTTTGTAAACTGTATACTTAGTTAATTTATCTATAAATACTATGATTGAATCATAGACCTTGCCATTCCACTTGAATGATAGAAATTTGATGATGAAATCCATTATCATCATTTTAAAAAAAAAGATGAGAATAGAAAGTGGTTTTAATTAATCATATTTCTTGTAATAATGCATCTTAATCTATTAGTAGATATTATAGGTGCACACATATTTCTAAACATCCATCATTATACCACATTAAAAGTATTTTCTTCAAACATACTTAAAAGTATACTTAACATCAAAATATCCCTCTTGAGGATCATCATGATTTAATTTCATGATCTTATCCCTTATTACTTGATCTATAGGAATAGAAATGTAACTCTTATAATAAAGTAGATCATCTTAGTTAGTTATTCAGTTTAAGTACTCAGTCTCATCTATTTTACCTACTTTTATTCTTCTGTGTATCTCAGTGTGCTCAGCATTCTGAGCTTGCATGTGATGTAGAAATTCTATGATGAGTTCAGCAAGAAAGAATTTATAGGCTATATTAGATTCTATAATTATATTAACTAATATTTGTAGCATCAGATGAGCTAGCTTTTCTGTATTATTAATAATACATCTCTCATCTATGTACACATTTCAATATGCATAGAAAGTAAGTGCATCAATATAAATTACATTTTTCTTATTATTTGATAATTTTAAATATATCATTATATTAATTATTTACTGACTGAGGTCTTTCAGCTGTGTCTGTACATCTATATCCAGTGTTTAAAATATTCCTTAAAGAAGCTTTTCTTGAATTATTAGTAATAATATTCACCTTAAAGTATTCTCTTTATAGTTAGGGTAATAACTAGATGCATCTACAGGATTCTTCATCTCTAAATAGTACTTAATAATAAAGTTAAATATAAAGAGTGTTTTTATTCATTGTATCTAATGTCCAACTAACTCCATTATCATTATGAAGTATTATAGATTGATATAATCAGATAAAATCATTACAGGGAAATGTGCATCATGTAGGTAGTAGCATCATTACTTGAATATTATAAGAATAGTGAGGAGTTTCTAGTTATATATACTGTAGTTACACTCTATTAGTAATAAGCCTTATGAATAGTATACAACTAGATACTATTATCCATCATTTAAATCTAACTGTAAGAGGATTGTATCTAGTGTGAAATTTAATGCATTTAGCTCTACTCAGAGTTTTCAATCCAGATTAAAGTACATAAGGATTAGGGCCTTTATGAATATGCTTTTCAGCTCTTGAAAAGCTTTCTATATAGTAGCATCAAGGAGGATCATCTTTCAGTTCTAATCTTTCTATATTATATTTTTTATAAGTATAGATAAGAGCTGTATTTTCACTGTAAATCTATCTATAAAATAGTAGTAAAAATTTATAAACCTTAGAAATATCTGAATGTCATAGATATACTTAAGTTTCAGCTAGAAGAGAATAATATTAATTTAGCTTTATTCTATCTCAATATCATTCATACTGATTATAAAGCTGAGGAAATTAATGTAATTCATATGAAATATATATTTACTGAATTTTACATATAATTTATAGGTATGCAGGCATTTTAGCATTATATGCATATACTTGTAGTACTCTTTCTTTAAGTTTAAGTAGATAATAATATTATTTAGATAGATAATACAGTAGATATCTAGAAGATCACTCAGAGTCTTATTGATATAGAATTAGAATATCATTAATGCATTTATAAGTCTAAAGGGGATCACTTAATATTCAAAATGACTATAATATGTTTGGAAAGCTGTTTTCCACTCATCACCTTTATATATATATAGTTAGTAATATATATTATAAAGATCTAACTATAAGTAGACTTTTACACCAGCCAGCCTATCAATCATTTTACTGATTAAGAGGAGAGGATATTGATTCTTTATGCTAATAGTATTAAGCCTGCAGTAGTCTATATAAAGACATATAATTTTATCTTTTTTTAGAATAAAAAATATTAGTGCATCTACAGGGCTTTTTAATAGATATATCCATCCTTTTTCCAGACTAGATTCAAGGTATTCACACAGTACCTTTAGTTCTTTGATGGAGAGATTATAGATTGATTGGTAGAGAGGTTCTTTTTCAGATATTAAATTAATTAGATAGTTATATTATATATGTTTTAAAAGTAATTCTACTATAACTTCTGAGAAAACATCTTTATATTCATAGTAGGCTTCTGATATCACTAGCTCTTCATCTAGAACTATACTGAACAGAGCAATTAGTTTGTCCCTCTCTAGTTAATATGAATGGATAATATAAGCTATGCATCTAACTCTAATTATTATATCTATCTATTTTATAGTGATGATCTTAACATTATTATTATTATTATTATTATTATTCTTCATTTAAGGTGTATGGTAGTTAGTGACTATGACACCTACCTAAGTATAAACTTAGGATTTTCTAGCTCAAACTATC
>JANTQH010000258.1:0-20970 GCA_032988465.1 Onygenales sp. PD_10
CCATTACATTTTGTAATTACTTGCTTAATCTCTTCTTAGAGATCCTCATTATATTTACCCTCTGAATGTAATTTGTATATATAGTAGATTCTTTCAAATGCAACCTGCATGTACAGCAAACTCTTCTGAAATCTGAAATACAACTCACCCAGCTTAGCTCTACTGGACAACATGTCAGTGAAAGGTCTCAAAGCCCTGATGATTCATATTAATATCTCATGAGATTTTTCTTTAAACTTTCTGAATCCTCTGAACTTTCTGAATCCTCTGAACTCTCTGAATTCAAACAATCTTTTAAATCCATTATAAATATGGACTCTCTGCATGAAGACAGCATCTCTTCTCAGGGCCCTGATGCTGAATTCTGAAACTTCATTTAATAGCTTGTAAATAAAATTAACCTCATTGCTGAATAAAATTGTATGCCTACACTAACTTCAGCTTCTATTCTAACTTCTACTCATTTGACTGCTTCTTTTGAGGACTTCCTGAGATGCCTGAAAGAAAGACTTACCACTCTTAAGAAATTCATGGGCAAATAAGTCTCTGAATACCCTGTCTAGTGCCTCAGTGTGAAGGCTAAAATTACTTTAGATGATCTTACAATTAGATCTCCTGCTGATCAGGCCTGATATATCTATACTTAACTCTCTGACACTATCATCACCTGATTTCACCCTTAAATGAAGGTTAATGTCAAACTTATTCTTATAACCTCTAATATCATTCTTGACCAGCTTAACATCCTTTTCTCTGACCCTTTAGTGGCCCAGAAGGCTCTAACCTGGTTGTATAATATTTATCAGAAAACTAATCTGCTCTCTACCTTTCTTCTGAGATTTAATCAGAAGATCTTGGAAGCTAATGACCAGTTATGAGATAATATTATTAAGAAGGTCCTACTCAAAAAGGTCATTAAATTTAAACTTCTGTAGCAGACTGTTGCCTTCATTGAATCCCCTATATACCTCAAATATTATATGAAGCTCTGTGACATAAAGAACAATCTATCTGAGATTAAGGTCATTCAGGGCTAAATCTGTGATAGTACTTCTATTACCTCTAAGGAAGCCTTCCTTAAGACCTCTCTACTGAAGAATCTGAATGCTATGGACTGAATACCTATAGGGCCTACTCATATAAATGCATTTTATGTTCTAAATATAATCATTACTACTGTTATTGACTGCCACACCTGAGGTATCTACATTAACTGTGACAAACCTGGGCACAGAGCTGCTGACTGCTACAGAACCCATATTCCCCTAAAATTATCTATATAGTTCATAAATGTATAAATCAAGCCTGAAGAGGAGGAAGACTTTGAAGATGCTAAGTCAGATTTGGGAAAAGACTAGCTTTTGTGTGAAATTGCAAGTAGAAGCTCCTGAAGTTAAATAGGAAGATCTTTGAGAAGAAAATAACTATTCTAATAATTTTTATACCTACTGTAGTTAATCATTCTTTTAATATGAATGTTATGATAAATAGTAGTTACTATTACTATTTAATGATTCATCCTCACATGATTAACTGTTATAATCTTCTGTGTATCCCAATTAACCCCCAAAAGATTGAAGGTGTCAATGGTGACACAGGCAGCTTTATATGAAATATGATGAAGCTCAATATTGATGTTGGTAGATTTCTCTGAGAAAATGCCTATACATATAAGATTGAGAATCTCCTATATGACTTCATGCTAGGCCTATTATAGCTATCTGAATATCAGGCCCTCATTGATGCTCACAACTGATGTGTTGTATTCCCTGGAGGCATTCATATAGTGTTGTTTTTTTTTGGGTTCAGGTTGAAAAACTGCCTCAGGTGCCCACCTGAATGGGTTCACAGGTTGAGTGTGTTTGGCTAAACCCAAAAAGTCAGGTTAGTGGGTTAGAATGGGGCAACCCATTTGACCTACTATGAGTTGCCTTAAAGGGCTAGTACAGATTTAATTGCTAAATTTACCCAAAATGAATATTTATGCCTGCATATTTCAGAAGATATATGCACAATTTTGCAGAACATGTCATGCAATATAGATATGTATTGAATTTAGTAAAATATCCATATAAATAAAGATGTATAAAATCAATATAAGTTCAATTTTAACTATCTAGGAGATAACTGAAAACACTACATATGAGATAATCAAAAATACTATATAGGAGATAACTGAAAATAACAAGCCTATTTACATCTATTTGTTTTACCTCTAGTTGTAACACTAACTTACCTACTCCTATATGAATGGGTACTCTGAACCTTCAATGCACACATTGATCTCCCCAGTTAAAGAGTCCTAACAATCTGATTAAAGAATAGCTCTTTCAATTTTTAACTTGCTTATAGATTTTGAAAACATTATAACCCTCATCATCTGAATGTTCATCTAACTCATGGAAATCCTCATCTGAAGACTCATGTAATACTGGATCTTAATCTGATGAACTGTATAAATTAGATTCTTATTGAGCTAACTTTTTCTCCTTCACCTAGTTGCATTCAGCTGGGGCCATGAAGACAGGTCCATCCATATTATATTAACTGGGCCATTAAATGTAGAAGGGAAGATTGATGTTATAACTTATTAAGAATCCATAGAAACTTAAGTGTCTTCTTGCCAACCTAATGAATTACATTCATTATAGTAGTATAATTCCTGAAAGCTCCTCCATAGCCCATTCTCTCTCTTAAGTCATGAAACTTTGAGAACATATCACACTATTTTCCAATCATTACCTCAAGAGACTGACTGAAGTCACAGAAGCAGTCTGATGAGCTCATATAGAGAGAATTGGGAATGTAGGTTAGGCATGAAGATTTGATGTTATTATAGATAACATAAGGAACTAGATTATAGATTAATATCATTAGTAAATAAACATCATATATAAAGAGAAATATACTTTCATGTCTGTAAATACAGTTCTTCAGATCTTGAATGTATTTACCCTGCTCAAACAGAGTAAATATAAGAACAGTATTCAATTTAGTAGTCTAATAGTAGTAGAATAGAATCTCTCATTTAATCATGCAAGCCTTGCAATTAAGATTACAGCCATATTCTATACTCTCATTAGCAAGTAATATGATATGATAAGCACATGAAGTAGTATCTTTAATATCTGCCTTTCACATGGAATTGAAGAGTTGATGATGAAATTAGTTCTTATTGATGGTGTAATCTCTATGCTAAGATGATGGATCAGGTAGGTTTCCCCTATTAGCAGCAATGATTGCAAGATGAAGGGAGCTTTCCCTGTTGGTAGTAATAGTTACAGGATGGGGGGAGCTTTCCCCATTAGTGGTGATAGTTGTAGGATGAGGGGAGGACTCTATGTCCACAGTGATAGATAGGGTTGGAAGACAGAGTTGAAAGGCAGGCTTAAAAGATAGGGTTTAGAGATAGTATTAGAAGATAGACTCAAAAGACATTGATGTCCTGAGACATCAGAGAAAGACTGTTGTTATTTAATTATAGTGGCTGGATGCTTACTGAGATTTCAATTTGAATGAAGGAAGGCTGAGTAAATAAGCATCACAATATAGTATTATATTCAGAGGTTAGATTATATGAGATCATCATAATGAATTGAGGTTTATTATGATATATACAAGCTACAACTAAAAAGTAAACTTTATCATACTATTATTTATCATGCCCAGGCCTTGTCCTTCAAGTCACATTGCAGGGTGTTACTTTATCTACTTCATGAAGTAGATGAGAAAGTATTAACTTCTATAAATCATAATGATTGCTAAAGATTCTAATCAATGAATTCAATCTAGGTTCAAACTAATAAAGACATTAGTTACAACTACTAAGAAAAAACTGAACCTGAGATACTAGATATTAACTTATAATATGTAGTTATCTCCTTATTCTCAATCTTCTCAATATATTTATCCTTGGCTCTGAACAAGAAATAGCCTTGCCTGTATTCATCTTGATCATATGTTCTCAAAGAGTGCTATAACTTATCATCTGATAGCTTGCCTGATTCTTAAAACTCTTCATCTGAAGACTCATTTAAGATCAGAACATAGATTATAACTGAAGATGCTAACTAAACTAGCTATTATTTCTTCTTTTATTACTTTACTCTGTCCTGTGCATTTAAGGTGATGATTATTGTGGCCTCCACATCATATCAGCCTGGGCATTTAATGTAAAATGAGAGGTTCACCTCATTATTAGCCCATAAGAACTTAACTGCCTCCTTACCTACCTGATGAATACAATTCATGGCCATGAAAGCATTCTTGAAGAAGTTATAATCTATTATTCTTTACCTTGTCTTATGAAATTGTGAAAATACATATTAGCCATCAATAATCTGACCTAGATCATAAAAGAACTGGTAAAAGTGAGAAACTAGAGCATAAAAATGCTGTTAAGGCTTTGGAAAGAATGTGTTTTATTTGCATCAATACTCTATATTATCCATTAATTAGTAATACCATTAAATAATAAGAGTTAGTGTAGATAAATATATACTTATACACATTAATTACTTGCTCCAGTTCTTATATGTATTTTACTTGGTGGTGCAAAGTAAAGGCAAGTATGATGTTGAGCTCCATTAACTGATAGTATTAATATAGAATCTCCTATTTAATCATGCAAGCTCTGCAATCAGAACTACAACTATATTCTATTCTTATATTAGTAAGTAAGATCAAACCAGATGTATATATAGCAGTACCTTCCATATCTGCATTTCTCATGCCATTAAAGGTCTAATAGTAGAACCACTCCTCCTTGATACACTCATATTGGCTAAGTGGGGTATCTAGGGTTTCCATGCTGGTAGAGGGTCCAGAGGTGCAAGGTAGGTACTACCTGTTAGTGGAGAAGAGAGAAGGATGGAAAATGGGTGATTTCAGATCAAGGAGGAAATAATGTCATTATTTAACCTCAGTAGGCAGATAGATGGAATTTCAGTTCAAACTGAGGAGAACTGGGCAAATAAGCATCATAATGTAGGAGCTCTTTCATGAAGAGAGTCATACAAGATCATCACAATGAATCAGGATTCATTGTATAGCATGCAAGCCATACTCATAAAGTAGCCTTTATGATAATATAATTGATGGTAATGGTCAATCATTTATGATCTTCTATTAATCAATAAAAGCCCAGAAAATTCCAACTAATGAATTAAACTTAAGTTCAAATAAATAAAGAATGATTATGCAGGAGACCCAGTATTTTCCATGTTAATATAAATAAGAGAAGAAGGATCTAGAGATAATAAGCAACATCTATTAATATCATCATTGAATGAGAGTATATCAATTATTAAAGGTAAAGGGTATGAGGTAGATGATGATATTATTTGACAAGCTATATTATAGATATAGATGTTCTTGTACTAGAGTGATTTGTATTAAGAATTACACTCCATATAGAGAAGATGAGGATATTAGTGGTGACAAATAATAGTTAGCATTACCCAGGGATATATATATATATATCTATCACTACAATTCAATCAGAATGCATCAATGAGAGAGACAAACCAATATCTAAATACAAATCTGAGTTGAACAGGAATGAACCTAGATTTAATCATGAAACTTACTAAAAAAGAAAGATACTATAAATAAATCAGTTGGATTCTATATACTATAAGAGAGGTGTTAACAACAAGGCAACCATGATAATTTATAGATGGTGTTTACCTGTCTTGTTACCTTTCTGATCATTATGATAGCAGTTTCTGGAGTAAACCACATTATGGACTGAACTACACTAAGTGTCTTAGTCTTATATAAGGGCAGTTTATCTTTCTTCCTACTGTTTTTTTCCTTTCTTAGCAATTATACTTGTTTGGGTCCCCTGACTTTCATTTTCTTTTTATTTCATAGTTTTCCAGATTGCACTATATTGAATTTGACATCCTCTACTTTTTGATAAGTTTAAATTAAACTTAAGTTCAATCTATATATATACTTCAAATTGCATATATAAATATGTATACTTATTAACCTTAGTAATACTAATATATTTAGTTCTGATATATATCCATGATGATGAACCTGTCAGGTGAAGATCCTTCTGGCCTAGTAGAAGATAGAATTCTATTTGAAGTAAGTAAATATAAGTACTACATTAACTGTGTGTTACTGGATATCATTATGATGGACATTTAGGGCCTCAATACTAAATGACTGTATGAGGCCTGCAATTAAAATCTCAGGGAGAATCACATGGAAAAACTTATTTCATCATTTAAAATGAAGGGCATTAAGTGGTGTGGGATGAACACACACATAAAAGCAATCTTACTACAGTCAGACTTTAAATTTTACTTTAAGGTGTATAAGAAAGAGCATAAAGATAATTCTTAATATAAGCATGCTATTACAAATCTGTAGAACTTCAGCCTCCAAGACATCAATGAACTTATAATTTTTAATATCAATTAAGAAATTGACTCTACTTCCTCTGTCCTCAAGGCAGGGCAGCACTGATGTGCTGTGCTGATCAAGTATAATTAGAGACTATTCAGTAAAGATGTGAGTTTATTCTATTAGTGTAAATTAAACCTAAATTCAATACTAATCATTGTACTTTTCAGTATTCATACATATGAGCTATTGAAATCTATAATCACACTTTACTGTATAATAATACTGATGTACTAGACTCTTTATGTGTGAATAAATACAACATCTACAGAGCTAATGATGATGGTAACAGCTTTTATGGGATTATAAGTATGTTAGATGTGAAGAGTAATTACTAATTAGAAACAAGCAAATCTCCTCAAAAATGAAATTGCTCTCAAATAGTGGATCACCTGCATATTTGAGGTGAATATTAAAAATAGTGGTTGCTGAACTACTATTCTACACAATGAGATAATATGCAAAGTATTTACTATATATATGTTAATATTCTACAGTTATAAGACTTTCACCATCAGCTTAGCAGACAAGATTATTAGAGTAAAGATAGATAAAGTGAGTCAATTCATTCTACTCAGAATTTATGAACATCAAAATTAAACTTAAGTTAGATTTAGGTGCTAATATTCCACTGCTACTTTCTTTACTTCTACCTGGTATTTGAAGAGTCACTACCAAAAATTCTCACCCTGGATATTAAATGGCTAGTTTCTTTTGGTGTGTCAGCTCATGATAATGTCCTTCACCCTCTATTTTTTCTGGATGATAATGATCTCACTGCCAGGATCCTCAAGAGCAATTTATTCATTAATGAAAAGTATTTCCAGTAGGGGTTCAAAGAGGTAACTCTGCCTTGCATGAATTCTCCCTATAAATATAAAGAGAAAACCTATGCCATGTGATGACCTAGATTTCTTATGAGACTCTCAGATGTGAAGTATCAGATAGCATTTAACTGTCTGAGGATAGTATGTAAATCTGTTGAGGTAATTGAAATGTGGCCAGTAATAAGCAAGTATCAGACTTAGATGTCAGAACTGTTAAAGAAAATTCTGACCTACATTATCTTCTGGGTCAAGCCCAGTTAAATAATCCCTATGAACTCTATGAAGAAGTACTGCACATTCCAGTGATCCCATGCAATCAGTGAGATTATAAATGATGAAGATAATAAAGGATACAAGCACATGATATCTTTAATAACTAGTCTGTGAGACTATATCTTAGAGTGGGTACAAGTATTTTTAATATTAGTGTTTAGGAATCAGGTAAGTTGCATTGAACTTTGATTCAACATTTTGATACTAATAGATCATAGTTTAATATACTAAAAGGTAAGATTACCCAGAAGAATTATCTGACTGATCATATTGAGGCTATTATATATTACTTCAAATTTGATCATCCCCACTGAAGACAAGTTCTCTCCCTTTATAAAGAGGCAAGAATGCATCTCTTTAAGGAATGTATAGCAATTTTCAACAAGGAGGACATACTGGTGTGTCTGCAAATAAAGTTCATATAACTGATCATAAAATGCTAACTAGAAATAGAAGAATATAAAGCTAACTACCCTCTAGAGTGTTCAAGTGGTGGACATCTAATATATTACTAATTACAAGCTCCATAAATATCTGCAGCTTATGAATCTCCAGGTGAAGGATGCATTGATAGAGTGCAGACAAGTCTGAGTCAAGTTGATTATATGTACTTTCAAGTTAAATTACTCATAAATCTATAACCTTTCAAGCCAAGTCCAAGCTAAATATATATTGAACTCAACTCAATCCAAGTCATCAATGAGAACTCTCAAGCCAAATATTTATTAAACAACATTCAGAATCAATCCAAATAATTCTGAGTTAACTTAAGTCAATATATGGGGACTATTTTCATTATATCCTAACTAGCAACCATCCTATCAAACATTCATATTAAAATTTAAAAATCCTAATGCTAATAATCAATCTTCCTTTTTCTTCTCAAAACACCCTTCTGTGCTCTGTTGTGCCTTAGGCTTCCTACCCCTTCCTCTTCTTCCTTTTTTTATAGATAGCCCCTCATTCTCATTATTATCCTTCTCTCTCACATGCTTCTCATTAGTTGCTTCATCCCTACCATCCCCCTGCTCCTTAACTGCTGAAAAGACCTCAGCACTATCATATAAGATATCAATCATTTCATCAATCACTAAATTCAAACTCACTTCACTACCCTCCATACTCTTATTGATTTCAGCATCTAAATCTCCTCCACTGACCATACCACCCATCACATCATCTGCAATGTACTCTATCTTAAATACAAGTTGTTATTCACACATCACACCCTGCATATTATTACCCACAACATCCTCCATCTTATCACTACATTATTATCCACAGACCATAGCCTCACTGTGTGCAAATTGTGTAGTGTCCTTCATTTCATCTTTCAGTTTCCCTCTGTGCTCTACAGTCTCCATCTCATTCTCCACAACATTCTCTATATTCTCATCAGAAGGTTCTTCCTGGACAACTATTATCATCATAGTACTTGCAGGCTCACAAGGTTGTTGTCTGTGGACAACATTTTGCCTGCACTGCAATTTCTGAGTCTTCTTGAGGGTGTCCCCCAGTATGAGCAGCACTGATATCCCACTGATTTTCTTGTAGAGCTCTTTCCCCCACATTGACAAATTAGACATCTCAAAATTTAAAGTAGCTAGATTCCTCCATTCTAACCAGTCTTCCCCTCACCCCATCAGAATATTCAAATAATTGATAGCTCTCTCTACTAATCTGTCCATCTGGCCTACCTAACCATCTAACTGTGCAGAGATGTTAGAGATTGCTTTCCTCACAAAATTTGCACACTAGTACTATTGAAATGTATGATTAATGATTAGTACCCATACATAAACATCTTTTTTCTAACCCAGGCAATGCATCTATACTATAGTCTGAAACATTGTGTTCAAATTATGCAGCAACTCAATCAAAATCATTGCCTGACACCCACTCAGCTGCAGGTTAGCACTAAATCCCCCCACACAATTAGTTGTGATTAGGACTTTAGTCCTCTCTAACTTCTCATTGTTAAAGTCATTAATGATCACATTCTATTCCTCCTGTGTCATACCCCCCCTTAATCATGTCATCTCCATGCCAAAATTGGAGCACACCATGGATGCTAGCTACACAGTGTTCAGTCCATGAATAAACACTGCTATCTTTTTCTTGCCAATCTCACACATTTCATATAACACTTTTATCAAATAATGAGCAATAGGAGACATGCACATCAACTCAATATGCCTGTCAAAATGAGTTAATGGAACAACATAATAGTAGGCATCAGCTGGATAATAATAACACAGAAAGAATGATAGCCCAAAATCTGACTGAAAAGTTAAGTTTTTGAGAGTAGCTACTCTCATCTTCTTCAACCCCACATATTTATGAAACTCTGAGATTTTTGAAAACAGTGATGTAACCTGCAAAGCACATACTCTTATACTATCCTGTATGGGGATGTCAGTACTATCATTGAGCATACTCAGTGTTAATGGTTGTTTTGTATGCTTGAGGTGAAATGCATAATACTTAAGTTGCTCCTGTAAGCTCATTTGGAGTGTCACAGCATTAATGTGTTTTGAGGGAATGGCCTCCTTAATCTATTAACTATCAATCATGATCTGTTGTGATCTTCAAATTAGTGTCATTTTCAAAAGCTTTAGAATAATAACAGCTACAGTGTCAGGTTCCATGTGTCCATTAGTTGAAAGTCACCATATGTAAAGTGGATTAAATAGTTCTAATTTCTCTTCCTCTAATGATGCTGATTGGAACTTATTGATAGTTGAGTACTTAAGGAACTCCTTGAGATCTGAATAATGCATTCAGAGGTCAGTCAGATAAAATAAATGCATATAGCCATAGAAATTGCAAGTCTTATTTAACAGTGAGGTAGCTGACACTACCTAGAGAAAGTCCAGCTCAAGTAGCTTCACTATGCATAAAATTTCAGAGGATGGATGATAAAGGCAATGCTCCTTATCAACAATTACTCTATACATATAACCTGGGAATTTTGAATAGTATATGGTAATATACTTATTATATGTAGTTGTCTCTTCAATCAGCAGTAGATCTTCAGTTTCAGGGGCAGTGAGGTGAGAGTTCTTATTGTTCATAAATAAAGAGTTGGGTATTGACAACTTATTGTCTGTAGACAATAAGAACTTATTATTAACAACCTTCTGTTCCTTGCACATTTCCTTTCATTCTGAATGTAAATCCATAGGAAGGGCATTCAATTCATTATTATTCATTACAATATTTTACTCCTTTATTATCTTGGCCTCAACAAAATACTTCTGAAATGTAAAATGTGATATGACAAATACCATCCAACTAGGATTGATGGCCTTGTGCTTGTAGAGCTGAGACTTCTCTGGATGTGTTAGTACCTCTATCATTACTATCTCTAAAATGCAATGCAAAGAGAACACTGGATTGTTTCCACAGTGAAATAATCTCACAAACCATAAAGATAATGAATGCAGAAAAAATCTACTATAATTACTCCACTATAATTAAGTAGTAACTGATGGGATCATTATAATAGTTAGCCTGACTGACTCTTTGCCATTTAGAACACCAACATCTCATGCCTTCAAAATGAAAGACAATGTGGTCAATGTCTTTCTGAGATCTATAATATCTGCTAGGATCTCAGTGTGCAGGGCTAACTTATCATTTTAAACCTTTTGAAAACTTTCATTTTCCATTTTGAACATCACTACCACACCATTGACCTGATGAGGATGCAGCTTTACAGACTGTAGTATATTTAGAGTCAACACTTGATCTTCCTCCATACTTAACATCATCAATGCATTAATAATCATAGGTGTGTTGCAGCTGACATGGGATAACTCTCTTATCATTATGTAGTTAACTTCATTATGTGCATATAATACCTTAACTGCCTCCTTATTCATCATGCTATTCATTATGGTCTCAATGATGTTCAACACTTCCTGATTCAGATTTTGCAGAGGTAATGAGCCTTCCATCTAATAGTTCCCCTCAATTGTTATGTACTTGATCACATACATATATAGCTCACACTTTTAATGGTATGTCATCAGTGCAAGTTTCACTCATGAGTTCATCTTGGGCACATTCTCCTCAGACTTGTTATTCTTGGATAACAAGTTAACTACCTCAAGAGGGTCAGTTACATCATCAACCCCCTCTTCATTGTTGGAGGATAAATTCCAGTCAAAACTGAGATTATCTGCATTATTTAGAGCCTCAATGGGTCCTTGCATGGAGTTGTCCTGTTCCTTGAGGAGGAGCTCATTAACATATGTCACTAGCTTGACTGTGTTGTTTTGAACTTGTATTTTATTTGATGTTGCTGGTCACTTGTTTTGCTTTTATTCTACATAAATATGAATTCAACAACATAAAAGTGCATAGGCCCTATGAAAATCCTCCAAGTTTAGCAATATAGCCCCAGCTTCAATATCTGGCACATAGTGATGGAAGAACTGGTCTTCATTCTGATTGAGCACATAAAGATAGATATTGATGATTATTAGAAATGCACAGTATTTCATAATATTTATTTCAGTGATATTGAATAAGTTCCAAACTACCTGCCAGTTAATTTTCATCATCAAGGAGACTAAGATCTACATAACACCTAGTGTCATATAAACCAACTCAAAAAACTTTAGTAGAGATGGCATTATGAGGTCTTTCACTTCCTGTTTTGTTAACCCTGATAGGGTCATCCAGTTATTCCCATGCAGTGCAATGTACTTCTCAAATAATAATTAATTTTTTATGAAGAGTGAATAAAGAGTATCCATGTTGAAATAGTTCTTCAAGTAATCAGTCACAAGTCCTTGATCCCTGTAAAATTCAATATGTTTGAGTTCAAACTTGAAGCAGTAAATCCCTTTCAGAAGGGAATCATAAGCCTACTTAATATCTTCAGCAGTGATTGTTGTCTTGACTTTCTTCTTCCTTGATACTCTTTTGCCTGCATTTCCACTGGGCTGCATAGTGGATGCCTTCTGAGTTATTATCATTTTAGGTGCTAGAATAGAGGCTTATTAGATGTTAGCTCCTCTAAGAGGTGGGAATGACTAATCTGTGTTAAGAGGCTTCAGACCTGTGTTAGGAGGCTTCAGAGGGTCCATTGTTTAAGACTGATATTTAAAATAGTTAGTTGATGTTTATTTCAAGAGGCAGTTCATCAAGAGAGGTTATTATTCATAGATAATAACTGTATTAAAAATGTAATTATCTATGGACAACAACATAGAGATGTCCAGTATAAAATGTTGTCTATGAATAATAGATGCAGTAAAAATACTATCTCAGTGGTAATATCAGTGTCTCTATATATTCAATCCCTGTAGTTTATTGAGATTGTGAAGGGTTCTGAGATTGGAGTTATTATCCATATCCAACAAAAATTTACTATCAGTTCAGAGTTAAGTGCTTACCCAAAGGGTAAAATGAAGAGCATTATGGAGGATTTAAGAATATAGCAGGGAATACTAGATAAATAGTTTCATTAGTAACTTTATTCATCAGCTAAAATACATGAGAAACTGAGGGATCAGGGAAGGCTGCTTGCTCTCTTTACTCATGCAATCCCATGAAATTCACTATCCATGGCTAATAGATATGGCAAAGTAAGTTTGCCATGCAGCTAAAACTGACCTGCATAAAGCTTGTTTTGCCAAGTCACACCACAACTGGCCCAGTTCCCTGGCAGTAAAGCAAGGGAGGGTATTAAATGCAACAGAGCTGTTGAGAAGGGAATAGCATATCAACTAGTATAGATATGAAGACTTACCTGTTAGAGATGAGTGTGCAGATGTTAGGAACTTAACAGTGAGAATATTATAGAGTGTAAGAGTAAGAAGGGGAAGAGAGAGATCTTTAACTTTCAAAACTCAATCTAATTCAATTTGATATAGTAATATGAACAAGGAATACAACTAGGCCTAATAGGGTTAGTTTACTGAGAAGCTTTATGTTCCTCATATAGAGATAATAAGCTCCTGAGATCTAGTTACATCCTTACCACATTTGAAATAATCTGGTTTATCTTTATCCAAGGACAACAAAGCTACTCTGTTAGCCTTATGCTACTTTCAGTGCTTATCTCCTCAACCAGTGGTAAGTATATTTTAGCATCCTTTTTCTGCCACCAATGAAAAGCCTTGAATATTTCCACACAAGATCACCAGTTGGTCAAACCTGGGTGGTGAAAGAGAGACACTAAAATATCCTCACTACCAGTCAAGGAGATACTTCATATTTTATTTAGTATATTAACATAACAGTCCATCATTCAATGAAGACAAGAGTAGTATTAATTTATAGCCTGAATGCAGGGCTTTCTAATGCAAGTGTTATTATTTTCATTGTTAGCAGATTGGTGTTTATGGTGGTCATGACAAAGAAAACATATATATATAGAGTGAAATATAAAAAATATATATATATATCTATACTCAGGTCAATATGCCCAACTCACCCTGTACCAGCAACCAAGAGAATAAAGCTTTCACTCTGTCATAATAGAGTAGAATCTCATGCTATACTTATAATATTATTTTAAAGAGCTATTATCCTCTACTGGTCATACCCTCATGACTTACCCTATCAGGGTGTTCTGAGGTAGTTATTAGCAGTCACATAGTTTTTAGTTCTTATTAGCTATCTACTAAGTATGATTTTATTGATATTACTGCAGTTCTTCTCTAGGTTCAGTGGTCTAGTGGTTTCTTCCTTGACATTCCACAATTCTCTTTGTGGAATTCCATGAAACAAACTCTAAAGTTTAAATCCAGTAGGGACTTTTTTTTTTCTTCAGTTGCAGTCTTACTGCATGTGATGATTATATGGTTTTTAGTTCTTATTAGCTATCTACTAAGTACAGTTTTGTTGATATTACTGCAGTTCTTCTCTGGGTTCAGTGATTTAGTGGTTTCTTCTCTTGGAACTTGATGACTCTCTTCATGGAGTTCCAGGGAACAAACTCTAGGGTTTAAATCCAGTGGGGACTTTTTTTTTTAGTTGTAGTCTTACCCACATTTAAAATAGTGCAGTTTATATTTATCCATGAACAATAAAGCCACCCAGTCAGTCTTGCCTGAGATTACTAGTTATGAGATAAACTGTTATTTTAACCATCTTTTTCATCATCTTCATCAGTCCTGATGTTCTCAATCTGTTTGTGGGCTCCAATGAAGATAAATGCATAGCTATAACTTAAATAATATCTTTACTGGAGATTCCAGAATGGTCTAGTAAGCACATTTAACACTAATTTCCTTACTCTGTTTGCCCAAGTGTGACTCCAGCCATTATCTTTTTGTTGAAAATCCAGGTTTTATCAATATTATTACTATACATCTTTATTGTCCTTGAACAAAGAAATCAGCTGAGTCAGTGTCAATCTTATCCACAGATAACAACAATGCACTTGCTAAAAATCCTGTTCCTTCAAGACTTATCAACTGCTTTCATAATGATCTAATAATTAATGCCATCCTTACAACTGAAACCTACATGGCCAGCACAGTAGGCACTTCACCACCAATGGCAATGAGCAATTTTATGACCCTCAGGCCCTATCCTGAGTTCCAGCCTTATGTGCTCAGTCTCAAGAGTAATGATATCCACTTTGCCACTTACAACCTCATCATGAAATGCCACTTCAATGTCTGAAAGAATCTTTAATAGAATTAGTAATAAGTAGTTCTGCAACCCCAAGGCCCTCTTCCAGCCAATCATACTGGGTCTAGAGACCAGTAGTATCTACATCATTCTAATAGTGGTGTCACTCACATTGTGCCCATCTACAGATCCAGTATGTGTAAGGCCAGTTTCACTGGTAATGACACTTTCTGAGCTATTTTCTGCAAGTCTCCCAACATTCCCATGTCTATTTCCTGCTACTAATCTTCACCAGCTTTGATTGTTAGTCATCCTCACCATCATGGGTAAATATTCCCCTGTGTATGCCAAGGTTAGATCCATAACTGACAGCATCTAGTATTATAATTGGTATGGGCCAGAAAGACTCCTATATTAGTGATAAGATACAGTTGAAGTATGGTATCCTCACTCTGAGATAACTTACCTCATTAAGTATGATGTTGTCATGAACTGAGACAATATGAAGAAAATCTAGCATCACACTTTCTATAATGAACTTCATGTCACACTAGAGGAGCACACTGTTCTGTTGACTGAGGCTCCTATCAACCCCAAATCCAACTGTGAGAAAATAATTCAAATCATCTTTAAAACCTTCAATGCCCCTGCCTTCTACATCTCCATCCTGGCTGTGCTCTCTCTATATGCTTCTGACTGCACCACTAATATTATACTCAACTCTGATGATAGTGTTACTCACATTGTACTCATCTACAAGAGTTTCACCCTCCCCCATACCATCTCCCATATCAATATGGCTGGTTATGAGCTAATAAATTACCTTATGAAGATTCTTGCTGAGCATGATTACAGCTTCTCCATTACTACTAAGTATGAAATTATCTGTAACATCAAGGAGAAGCTATAGATGTTACCCTCAACTTTCAGTAGGAAATCTAGACTGCTTTTTAGAGCTTTAGCTTGGAGAAATCCTATGAGCTTCCTGATGATCAGATCATCACCATTGGCAATAAGTAGTTCTACACCCCTAAGGCTCTCTTCCAGCCTAGTATGCTAGGTCTTGATAGTGGTGATATCCATGCCACCACCTACAACACTATCATGAAGTGTGATATTGATGTCTAAAAGGATCTTTACAGTAACATTGTTATGATGTATATTTCTCTTTTCTTTATATTAAGATGTTGCTGACAACTACTAGTCTGATGATACTATCATGTATCCTGATATCTCCAACTATATGTAAAAGGAGATCACTACTCTTACTTCCTCATTAATAAAGGTTAAGATCATTGCTCCCCCTGAATATAAATACTCCATATGGATTGATAGTTTCATCTTGGCCTCTCTCTCAACCTTTCAGCAGATGTGGATCTCCAGGTAGGAATATGATGAGTTAGAACCTTCCATTGTCCACCACAAGTGCTTATCATAGTATTTATTGTCCTTGAATAATATTTAGCTGATTACTGACCTAGTTGTCCATGAATAACAATATGCTTGCTAAAAACCTGTTCCTCTCAATTGTGAAGTGATTGATTCATCATCTTGTATGACTATTACATAACTTACTCTCCAGCAGATATCAATAGTTGTTGATTTGATTAGTAGAGAAGATTGTATTGGCTAGTTAGTCAAGGTTGTCAGCTTCATTACATAAGTTTGCTATAAAGATAACTAGTTGTTTAATTCTCAAACTTGCCTCTGATTGTTGCCACATCATCATTATCTCTCTTCACCTGCTGTGGACCTTGTCAGCTCAAAAGCAACCAACCTCCTTTTCCAATGGGATGCCAAAGTCTAAATTTACCTCCAGTGACTATAGTATAGGGGCTTCAAACTCTAACATAATAAACTAATGTACAGCAAGCCAATCAAGATACTAAACCCCACACACCCACTCTACTTGAGCTTTTCAATCCATGCCAGCCCAGGCTAATTCCTTCTGGTCCACCTTGCTTCCAGGAGAGTGCCACATTAGCCAATTCAGTTGAGAGATTCAATGACTACATGGACTACATCCAGTATCCTTATAGATAGTCACCCCAACATCAAAGAAAGGCTCTAAATGTGGGAGAATGGATCAACTACAGTCAGATTCATAATATTACATTGTATGATGTCTTTGGCCAGAGGCTTCAGATTGCAGATGATGTAATTCCACATAAGTACTATATATAATGTGTTGTACTTTGATGATCTCCACTAACACTAAAAAATTGTAGGAGTCTGAGTCCTACCTACCATTAAGGTACTTAAATGGGTGCCATGTAAAGATCCAACTTCAAAGGATCCAGTTGTTGACTAGTCTTTCTATATGCAATCAAACACAAATGCAGTAGAGAGCCTTGGTAAATATTCAATTTCACACTCATTGTGCTGGGTTAGAGATATACCATAGTTTATTAATTCATATTGAGGATCAGCCTGAGATGCAGTGATCATTCAGACTTAAGGACTTGCCTCATAGTACCCATGCACCCAGTGCACTGAAGGATTTAGGCCATTCAAAGATTATCTTATGCTGTGTGATTTGCCAAATGACATATCTGCCAGTAGTGGAGCATGTGGAAATTGCTATTTCAGGGGTGAAAGTGCAAAGTATAGCCTTTATAAGCACTAAAAGCACCCATCCTCTAACAATCCTTTGGTGGATACTAACTATAATTACAGTTGATGATGTGGACCAGGATATGGTTATATATCCAATAATTCAAATACATTCATAAAGGGTGGGTATTAGCTTACCATGCTAATGAAAAGAATTTTTTGGATGACTGCCTGAGAAGATTTAGGGAGTCTGGGACTCCTCCTGAAATTATCTCCTTCTTCTCATTGTTATTTTAGAAAAATTTTGATATTAAAGGTTATTCATTCCTCATTATTTTCTAAGTCCAGTATCTACTTCTTGCACCTTTCTATTATAATCACAGAAAAATGAGTCAAAGCTTTGATTCCACCTTTTCCTCATAGTTACAACTCCCTATTGATGACTCAAGCAATATTAATCTATTAATACCATCATGAATTAGTGCATCTATTCCTTCTTCACTGGAACAAATTGGTTGTGACAACCAGTTTGTGGTTTATCCAGGAGCAAAACATTTAAATCTCAAGGTTTTTGAATAATAGTGGAGGTCAACAAAATGGGCTGAGTACTCTAGGAGTTCAAAGCTCTTCACCTGGGATTCCACATGATATATGACAAAAGTGTGGCAGTTCTTCCAAGAGGGCATCATGGCAACAGATGGGGAACCTATGGTGTTGTGTAAACACTGTGACAAATATTTTACCCACTCATTGCCAAAGGGTGGGACAACAACAACAATGAACAATCATATCAAAAAGAGCTAATACTATCAGAGGTGGGCAAGGTTCCAAGGTATGGAGAATGTTGATTTGATGACATCACAAAGGAGAACATTACAATGAATAATAGTAAGCATTCTTTTTATTCCCAAGGCTGTAGTAGGAGTTTCAGGGCTTCAGCTAACTGTACAAGACCAACATGATTGGGGATAATAGCACAGATGATATTGAATTTACCAAGGAGAAATTCTGGCAAACTCTGACAGAGGTTTTAGTCTCTACACAATTATTCTTTTGTTTTGTGGACAACTTTTACTTCCACTAAATGATTCAAATGTTGTGACCCAGTACAACCATACTTAGTACATTGTATATCCCAAAGATTGCTAACAAGCTTATGAAAGAGAGCTTCCAACAGATTCTTAATTGTATACCTGCTGAGAGTTATGTCTTTCTTGCCCTTGATGGCTGGACCAGCCCATTTAATGATGCATTTATAGCAGTGGTGGTGTACTTTATTGACCATGATTGGAAGTTCCAGGAACTTATACTAAGATTTAAACACATTGAAACTGAGCACAGTGGGAGGGAGCTATCTGATATTACAATGAACATTATGAAGATGTATGGTATCAAGAAGTGAATATTTAATATGACAACAGACAATGTGAGTAACAATGCAACACTTATTGCAAGTCTAAATATAGTAATATGAATGCTGAATTCATCAACACACATTGAGTAATATATTAAGATTCCATGCCTAGCTCATGTAATTCAGCTGATCATGAAGGAACTCCTGGACTCAATGAAGGTTAGCCTGAAAAATAATAGAATAACTTGAGATTGGGATGATTCTATATTATCTAACCCCACATAGATGCAGAGTGTCCCCCAGACACTGATAAAGATGAGCTTGCTGTTGCTTTGGAATGTTATCCACAGACAACATGATTTCCTACTACATTTTTGTTGTTCATGGACAACAATGCTGAATGATTGCTGCTGACTCTGTTTCACTAGATCTATCTATTAACTTGATATGTCAATGTGAGTCCACAGTGCAAACAAGCATTTCATGATATCCAATAGTCTGGTATGAACAGGACAGGTGAAGTGCTAAAGTTACTAATAATGAATGTGGCCACTTAATGGAATTCAACTTTCCATATGCTATATCACACACTTAGACTCAGGGTCTATATAGATAGGTATGTTGGAGATATCAATCAGCAAGCCAAATTTAAGCTAGATAGGAACAAGTGACAGTTAGTTGAGTATTTAATTGAGCTCACAAAACCTTTTACTAAATATATGGCTGCACTTTCTATGGTAATGATCCTGACCCTCCCTATGGTGCTCCAGCTGTATGAGAACCTATTCAATCATATTGACCATTACAAAGTGGCATTGGAGAGAAAGTGTTTGCACTGGAAGTACTTAATGTATGATGTCTTGTGTAAATGCCATGAGAAGTTAATTAAATACTACATAGACATGAAAAAGAAGCATGAGTATCTCTATGCTGTTGCAACAATCCTATCTTCAAATTAGAAACTAAAGCTCTTCAGTCAAGAAAGTTAGAATGATAATGACTATGAATGATGAGGGAAGTACCAAAACCATTTTCAAGAAGTGTACAACAAATATGTGTCTAAATTGTCTGGTGAAGACATACCACAACAGCAGCCTAGGCAATGAATGAGGCAATCAAATAATCTTTTTAACTTGGTCTTCAGTAATGTGCCCAACAGCACTGCCTTGGCTGGAGCCAGTGGGAGGAATGAGGCAAAGAAGTACCTGGACCAAGATTAGTTTACTACTCTCATGCATGGAGTATCTATCCATATTCATGTGATGTACTAAATATTAGTATAGAGCTAAGTGAGGAATATGACTACTTACTGTACTGGAAGGAACATCATTTGCAGTATTCTATTCTAGCATAGATGGTCTGAGATTACCTTTTAGTACCTGATTTAACTGTTGGTGTAGAATGACTCTTCAATGTAGCTTGTAATATCTATTATTACTACTGCAGTTATCTTAAGCCATTAATCTTGCAGACTTTGATGCTGAAGATGTGCTTGAATTGGATCATCCTGAGTGAGAAGAAGAGCAAGTTGGCTGAAGAGGATGAGGTGGTGAATGATAAGTTTAATGAAGATGGGGAGAATGATGATTTGACCTTGAGTGAGATAGATATAATTAGTAATACAGAGGATGAAGGTACTAATATTAATATATCATAAGGTGCTGGAGATGATGAGTCTGAAGATGATGTAGTTTCAGACAATTCAAGGAGAAGGCAGTAACAAAATGATAAAGATCAGGGGCCTTCACTGAAGTAGATTTCAACCAGGTTGAATGATAGTTCCACACCAAGGCAACCTATAGCAATCAGATATCCAGTAACTTCCACACTCCCTAATGATGCATCAACTTCCTGATGTCTCCCCAGTAATGCATTAGCACCCTAGCATCTCTCTGGTAGTGCATTAACCTCCTGAAGTTCACTCAGTTTAAGCCAGCCTGTGCATGAAAGAGG
>JANTQH010000259.1:0-20577 GCA_032988465.1 Onygenales sp. PD_10
GCTTTAATTGAATAATAGAAGAGAAGATTTTCTTCTTACAATTAATCAATCTAGCCTTCCATCTTGGTTTTGGACTCAAATCAGCATAACTTTGATTTTTTCTCTGAGAATCCCACATCTTGGTCCATTTATCAAGACAAATCTCTCTTATTCTCCTCTTAATAAATGACCAGGACACAGTTTTCACTGAAGAAAAAGGTTTTTCAGCTCCATTCTTAGCTGCTAAATCTGCCTTTTCATTACCCTGTATCCCCATATGAGCTGGGACCCAGTGTAAATGAAATTGAACATCAGATTTTAACCTCAAAGTCTGATTTAAAGCTCTTTGGATAGTATCCAGATTCATTTGACCATTATGAATCTCATTTCTTTGGAGTCTCTTTAAGGCTGCTTGACTATCAGAGAAGATCCATACATCTTGAATAGTAATATCTTCTCTGACCATCTTTCCTGCCAGAAGAAAGGCCTTTTGAATTGCAAAAAGCTCTGCATCAAAGACTTCACACTCCCTTCCTAGATTCCAGGAGTCTAAAGTATACTCAGAGTTCATCTTAGAATGTTTAAAAGCTAAACCAGCTCCTATATAACCCTGCTTACTTTTTAAACTATCTCAATATATTAATAAAGCTCCATCTTTATTTATCTTCTCTAGTTTTTGAAGATGCATTTCTTTCTCTTCCTCTTTTGATAAGATACTAATATCAATATCAATTAGATTCTGCAGAGTTTTTCTCCAAGGATATAACCTCTCATGCTGAATACCTTCTATATTAAGGCTTTTAAAGCATCCCTTAACCATAGAACATATTCTATAAAGCTGGGAAGGCACTAACTTCAATGAATTCTCTGAGTTTTCATTCCAATCTTCATACTTATCCCAATCTAACTCATTCCCTGAGTTATATGGTGGATAAGATGAGGAAACTCTCTGTCTAATTGGATGTCTCAAGCTCATTTTCATTATCCTTAAAGCATAATTCATACATGCCTTCTCCAGCCTTATCTCAGGAGGTGGAATAGAAGCTTCAATCTCCATAGCTCTATATGGAGAAGTCTTAAAAGCCCCTAGAATCCTTCTTAAAGCCTGGTTCTGAAGTTTTTGAAATCAACTTAAAAAGCTTTTCTGATTCTTCCACCAAACCTGGACTGCAAAATCAGAAACTGAGGCTGTACAGGCTATATAAAGCTGTCTCATAGCCTGAAAAGATAAGCCTCTTTTAGTATTAGAGAGTCTAAGTATATTACTTAGTGTTTTCTCTGCCTGTGCCAGTCTGATTTTAACATGAGATTTAAAGGTTAACTTTGAATCCAACCAGACCCCTAGCCATCTAACTGACTCTTTAGGCTTGATTTCTCTTCCTAGTAGTATAATAGAATGATTCTTCTCTCTTGGTTTAGGATAGAAATGAATCAATTCAGTTTTATCCATATCAAACTGAATTAAATTTTCATCTCCTCTTTGAAAAACCTCCTGAGCAGCTTCCTCTATAACTCTACAGTTATTTTCTATAGAGTGAGAACTTATAATCAAGCCTAAATCATCAACATAACTAGGTATCCTTACTATAACTATTCTCCTATTCTTAAATAGAACAGTAGCATATATAGCAAATAGAATAGGGGAGACTGGAGATCCCTGAGGAACTCCTATCTCAAAGGCTGTCTTATCTTGTTTTTGACCATCAAATAGAAGTTGAATGGTCCTTTCAGACATAAAACAGATAATCCAATATATTAAAGCCTTTGGTAACCCTAGGTCCTGAAGGATTCTCACAAGTTTATTCAATGAAACATGGTCAAAAGCACCTTTTATATCTATAAAAGCAGCTGAGGAAACCAGCCCTTCATGCTTTGCAAGTTGACTATCATGTACAACTGATAACACTGCATCTATAGCTGAATTTTGCCTTCTACTACCCATCTGGTCCTCATATAAAAGATCAGTAGTAGTAGTGAAGCAGGGACAGGGTGTGTGTGTCTGGCAGCACTGAACAGGGCAGTGGTGAACACAAGGAAAAGAGTTGATATTGATATTGAAGTAGAGGAGTGTATTAGCAATCTATAGTACAAAACAACATAGCATAGAATAGAATGATAGAACAGACACAAAAGAAAACAAAAGATCTATCTCAAAGTAAAGTGTATGCTGACATGAGAAAATCCATGAATGAACAGATGAAGTCTCACTGTGAAGGAAAAAAATGTCTACCCTCATGGCTGTGGTCAGTGGCAAAAAGCCTCAGCAAACAATTGATCTGACCTGATGCCAGATCCCCACCACAGTAGCCAGATAAGATAGTCTAGTTGCTACTATCTTTTCCAGTATCTTTTCTAGGCAATTCAGTAGAGATATAACTCTATAGGACTTAGGAATTGAAGCTTTTCTATCTGGTTTTGCCAGTATGATCCCAGTAGCTTCTCTCCAGCAAAGTGGGTGATATTCAGTCTCTAATAACCTTTTAAAAAGTTCAAACAGTTCATCTGTTAACTCTGGATAAACCTTCTGAATAATTAAATGGTTAATAGTATCAGGACCAGCAGCAGTCTTAGTAGAACTAGAAAATATAGCTATTTCTAGTTCATCTTGAGATAAAACTGGCCATTCCCACTTCTCTAAATCCTCTTGATATTCATCTAAGGGGGTATAACTCTCTGATTCAGGAGGCTTCTGAAATAAAACCCTCATAAATGCCTGACATTTATCTTTAAATATAACAGTCTCAATATCCTTCTCCTCATAATTATAATTAAGAGTTGGAATCCCTAGGCCTGGCACACAGCCTAGCTCCTCCACTCACCACCTCCCTTGTAGTACCCACAGCCGCCAAGTAGGGATCTAGGCATTTTTGGTCCTAACATGGGCCTAACCATTGATTATCATTAGGTTCACCACTGATACAGCTGGGGGCCAAGGAGGCCTAGAGTATCCTACATGGCTAGGCCTCTTAGTGGCAGCCGCTAGGGCCCAAAGCATGCAAGCTTTTGAGGCCTAGGCCTGCCACCAATCTGCCCCACCAATCGGATGGTCTTTAAAAGCGTTCCCTTGTTAAAGGCCAAGAGTTTTAGTTGAGGATGGACCCAAAACCACCCAGTTTTAGTTGAGGATAGGCCCTATACTACCCAATGTTTTACACTGTCTCTTGGTGGGTAAAAAAGCAAGTGCCCCTGGCAGGATTTGAACCCACCCCCATAACATAAAGGTGCTATAGGGATGCCTAGGCTGCTAACCACTTATTACCATTAAGCCATGTGCACAGGGTGCAGGATGGAGGTAGTTTTTTAGAGGAGTAGGAGGCAGAGAAAATCACCTTGATAAATAGGGTCACTGGAAGCACTATTTAACTATACTCTTCCCTCCCATCAAAGGATAGCAAAGTAAGGCTGGGTGGTTATGTATGTTCCAGTTGCAAACCAAAGGTGTTTCATTGTGCCTATATTTCATGCAACCAGTTAGAATCTCTTCCTTTAATTTGCAACTTGATAGCAAAGGGGAAAAGGCAAACAGAATAGATCAGAAGAATAGTGCTGGTTGGGGGGAGAAAGCATAGAATAAATATAGAAGGCATGGATTTCTGATTACAGTAGCAGTAATAACTTACATTTAATTAGAAAAAAGGTGGTTATGGGAGACTGATCTTTATGAAAAAACCATATGAAGAAGAGGTATCCAGCATTAAAAGGAAAAAAGACTAAATATTATCAAAGACATTTGGAAGGACAAACTTGTAAAAAAGACATGAAATAAAGCACTGAACTACACTGAAAGTGAGGACAGAAAGATAAAAGTGCATGGAAGAAGTTTTGTGGATTAAGAGAATACTACCCAATGCTTCCTTTAAACATGAGGTAGCACATTATTATAATACTTATCATAACATTTTATCACCTTATTCAACAATCCTATTTGTAGATCATTGAGAAAAACATCAAGTACTAGCTGGAATGCCAAGTGGTGTAGCAAATCTTGTGTTGAAGATTCCAGAAACAGTTTCCAGCTATCTAGCATAGCAGTAATGATATCTGCTTCATGCTCTTTGTCAAGAAAATGCAAAACAGCTGTGGTATAGTCACTGAAATCATCAAAAAATGTGCCAGGAGTTTGGTGTAGAATTGGAAGGTGTATTGTAAGACTTTTAGCCATGATTGGTAGATCCTCAAGAGACTCAAAGTTTATACCAACCAAGCAACCAGCCTTAGTTGTAAATGTGGAATGTAGCCAGCCCAGCAGGATGTATATGACTTAGCTTGAATCAATGCAAGCAATATATCCATCAGTAAGTTAGCTGGAGATCTTTGTGAGATGGCTGGAATCACCTGCAGTTGATACAAACAATTTGAGGTTTTTATCTATTGGTGGATATAAAAGCCATATACACTCAGAGGGAGCTATTAATTGAGATAAGCCATGTCAATTCTGATCTATTTTGAGGTTAGCAATGACATGAATTATAATGAAAGTCTAGACAAACTAATATGAAGATTAATAAAGCTTCCTGTAGGTCCAAAATTAGCCAACAGATCCAGGCTGCTATCACATGCAATCTGAAGTTGGTGTTTCATTGCCTGTGATGGTCATAGGTGGTGAAATTGAGATAGAAGAGGGATGTTCATCAGAGAGGATTTAGATGAGATATTAGAGTCATCTAGTGGTGTCAATACTTAATACAAGGTATTGCTGGTAATGGTGTCCTTATCTTCATTATCAACATACTCACCCCCATGTAGGACATGCTGAGCAGGTAAGATTAGAGAGAGCATCTACACAGCCTTAAATATTTCCTGTGGATTAAATTGTTTCTCCCAGACTTCAGAAGGAGGGAGCAATGCTGGTTCCTTCCAGGAAAACTTTAATTAGTTGGCATGAAGTATAGTGAGGTTGTCAAGGGCACATTCAGGGAATTTTTGTTGCATCTGGAGGCAAGATATCTGTTGAATAAGAGTAGATAGCTCTAATGGGGGTGGATTACTACCTGCAGCTCAATTTATATCAGTGGATATAGAAGAGAAATAAGAAACAGAGAAAAGTAAAGTAATTACCTAGTGTAGTGTTGGAAACTTGAGATGTTGGTGTGCCATTCTTATGGCTGCAAGATTCCATATAGTAAGATATATTTAATGCACTCTTGAGCTGTAAACAAATTGGGCAAGTCTTTCTTTTGCCTTGAACACATCCATGGTCCTGAGGGACAGTTTTATTGCAGTTTGGACAAGTAATGATTGCTGACTGCTCTGGACATTCAAACTTCATATGATAAGTATAGTTGGTTTGTTGAATTGGTTTACTACAAAGGGGACATTCCTGTGATTCCTGTGTTGAGGGGGCCATTGTGAAAAGGAGTGACTAGGATATACCAATGAGATGGTGGATGATTTATGGGACAAGAAGATGAGGTTAGAGATAATTTGATGGATGGTTTGCTGAATAGTTTGAGGGATAATTTGGTAAATAAGAAGATGAAATTGCAGATGATTTGATGGGTAGTTTATAGAATAAGAATATGAGGTTGCAGATGAAACAGTGAGGTTGCAAATAAAATAATGAGGCTGCAGATAAAATGGTGAGATGCAGATAAAATGATGAGATGCAGATGAAATGCAGATGATTTAATGGGTAGTTTATAAAATGAGAATATAAGATTGCAGATGAAATAGTGAGGTTGCAGATGAAATGATGAGGCTGCAGACAAAATGATGAAACTACAGATGAAATGGTGAGATGCAGATAAAATGATGAGGTTACAGGAGAAACAATGAGATTACTGATGAAATGGTGAGATGCAAATGAAATGATGAGATGCAGATGAAATGATGAGATGCAGATAAAATGGTGAGATGCAGATGAAATGATGAGATGCAGATAAAATGGTGAGATGCAGATGAAATGGTGAGATGCAGATAAAATGATGAGATACAGATAAAATAGTGAGGTCACAGACAAGATAGTGAGGTCATAGAGGTTACAGGGGAAACAGTCAGATGCAGATGAGATGAGGTCACAGATGAAATGATGAGGTTGCAGATGAGATAGTGAGGAGAAACAGTAAATAAGATGACTAATCATTGAAGCTCTGTACCTAGTATAAGACTGTGAATGATGCTGGAGCTTGACATTACATTTCACTACTACTAATAAATCTCATCTGACAAATCTCACATCATATTTAGCTTTCTACTCTCTATCTTCTGCAACCATCCACCAGCAGTTCACATCATCAAAAAACCTTTCAACTGTTAATCTAACAACTTAGGACCTTCACCAGTAAGTCTGCCAGCATTCTATTACTTCCCATGTTATTTATAGCTTGTTTGGAACCCAGGAAATAGTGATGTTGCTGTTGAAAGGCTTGTAATGCAAGTGCATAATATAACTAACAGACTGTTCCATTCAGAAGCCTACAAAACACCAATCATACCTTACAGTATTTCAAAGCCTTTCTAGTGAGTTCATTAATGTTCTACTACTCCATTATATAATCTACAGTTTGTTTGGAACTCAGACAGAGAAGATATCACCTTTATCATGATTGCCTCAATGATGGCCACCTAACTAACCAAACTCTATGAACCCTAGCTCCTCTATCATCAGAAAGCAACTTAGAATGGAATCCACCCCTATAGATAAAGAGCCAGGTTCCATGCCAGTCAATAATGGGTCCTTGGCTCTCAAGTCACCCTTCTCACAACAATTTACAATTAAGTATGGTGATACTGCCCTTAACACCATTGAAGCTGCAATAGATTTCAAGAAGAATGCCCATGAGACTTGCACAATAGAGGAGTATGAAGAAATACAGATTATGAGAGGACAGTAGATAGCTGACCTGGGTACTCTTGCTGATGCTACTCTTGCCAAATATTTCAACTTTCACAAGTCTGATCCTGACTGGGAGAGGTTCAGAAGAACAGAAGAGTATAATACAAACTGGAAAAAACTTGCTGAGTACAAGAAAAATGTATATCACAATCAAGAGAGTGTTAAGGCTGCCTGTGCTACTGCCATGAAACATTAGGATGAGATTGGGGTAGCATTAACTAAGAATCAGTGCTTTGTGTCTACTTGGAATATAGGGCAGATTGCAAGAGAATATTCTATCTTTTTAGAGGCTGCAATGCACATTAACCAAGCAATCTTTTGGTGATTGACTAACCCTGTAATCAACTGAAGCCAGGACCCCAATATATGTCCTGATGATATTTAATATGTTGTTTCACAACTGATCAAGATCAATCCCAAGCTGTTAACAGATGCAGAACTTAGATAAATAAATTGCTGTCTCTCTGCAGTTGGGTTACTTCAACAAGCTCTAGAACATCAGGGATATTTGCCCACACCAAGCCCTCATATTAGAGGCCCTTGTTTCAAAGAGGTGAATGATGAGGTATGACATAATATTAATCTAGTATCTTATGAAGCACTGTTTTCTAATATTATACCTAGTATAGAATACACCAGTTCCAGTGCATGCTGGGATTACCCAGCCTACTACCAAAAACATTCACAAGTGAGACCAGACACCATGCTCTGACCAGAATTGCTCAGATCAAGAATTTCACACTCCTATAAGTTCTAGCTTTCTCCTTAGTAGGGTCAATTGCTAATCCTATTTTGGGTAAAGGAACAACAAATCATGCCCACCCATGTAGCTGATAATAATGACAAGGAAAAGGAAAAGGGTGAAGAGAATGCTCAAACTAGAGAAGTAAGTTTAATACCTTTAACTATATTTTCAGTGAACTAATTTAGTAATTGTATCAGAATGATAAAGCTCTAGGATTACATCTAAATGACAATCAGAGAGGCAATGAGGAGGAGGATAATGAAGAAGAGAGTAATGATGAAGAGGATAGTCAAACTCAAAAAGTATGTTTAATATATTCTATTTTAATTATATTTAATGACTAATTCTGTAGTTGGCCCAGGATAAAGAAGCTCCAGTTACCCCTGCAGCCAACAATGAGGAAGGTTATGAGCAAGGTCATAAGGGGGTGGGTGGTGAAGCTGAAGGCCATGAAGAAAGTAATGATGATAATCAAGAGGATACTGATGAAGAGAATGGCCAAGCTAGACAAGTAAGTTTGAATCATTCTATTTTAATAATATTTAATGGCTAATTCTGTGGTTGATTCAGGATAAAGAAGCTCAAGTTACCTATTCAAATGACAACAAGGAAGATCATGAGGAGGATGGGGAAGTCAAAAATAATAGAGAGGTTAATCTCACAGAGCAAGTATATTTACTATGTCTTACCATGACTATATATAATTGCTAAATTTGTACCTGGAACAGCATAAACAACAGGCACCACAATCTAACTCTACTCAACTTGGTAAAGAAGATGTTAACTCTGTAAGTTCTATATATCTTATTATTAGTATGCATAACTGACATAGCATTTACTACAGGGTAAACCACATGCACTTGGTACTGCTGCTGCTAATATGCAAGAGAAGTCATTAAATCCAAATCAACTTTTAAAGTGGAAAAAAGAGGGTAATATATACTTACTCCCCTGTTGATTTACTATGCCTCTTTATGCTGTTTTATAAGAGTAGAAGCATTTTATGATACACAGCTAATAATTACTTGTACAGTTTTATACATTCACCATAAGTTCCAGAAAGGGTTCCTGCCACCTGATCAGTCACCCAAGGAGGAAGAGATGGGGCAAATATTCAAATACTTGCAAAAACTGGAGGAATATTCTTATATACCTGCTAGCATCATTTCCAGCACCAAGATCCATAAAGTGCTCAGGGCCATTCTCAAGCTAACTTCAATATCAAATGATGAGAAATATAATTTCCATCACTGCAGCTGCAACATGCTAGACTGATTAAAAGCCATGACTATGGATTCAGATCAGTGCCACACAGAGAGTGTATGTCCTATCTCATTTACTACTACTACTAATGCTAATTTTTGATTTTGTATAGACCACAGAATGCAATCCATCCAGTCAGAAGGCTTCTCATCAATAAGACAAGACTGTCTGCACCAATACTGTAGGTTTTATATATCTTAATCAAGGATTTATTGCTAACATTCTACCTGCCACAGGATAAAGATAGTACTGCATCTCACAAGGACAAGTTAGAATTAACACATGATAATGAGGATGAGTCCCAGGTGAAAGACAATAACAATGCAAATGCCAACCCAGTAAGTTTTATATACCTTATCATGAGGATTTACTGCTAACATTCTACCCAGCACAGGATAAAGATGTTACTCTTCCTCATGAGGATAAAGATGAGTCCAAATCAAGAGACCCAGCAAAGGATAAAGACATTACTCTACCTTGTAAGGACAAGTCAGAATTGAGAGACCCAGCACACAATAAAGACATTACTCTACCTTATGAGGATGAGTCAGAATTGAGAGACCCAGCACATAATAAAGATGTTACTCTACCTCACAAGGACAAGTTGGAATTGAGAGATGATGAAAATGAGTCCTAATTGGAAGATGCTACCAACACCCACACCAACCTGGTAGGTTTTATATAACTTATTAGAAGGATTTATTGCTAATATTTACCCAGCACAGAACAAGGACAGTACTCTACCTCACAACAACAAGTCTGGATTGAGAGACAATAATGAGGATGAACTGTGTGCACCATCCAATGAGGATGATTTGCAGCTGGAAGATGCTGAGAATGCTCATACCAACCTAGTAGGTTTTATATATCTTATTATAGGAATTTATTACTAATATCCTACCTGATACAGAATAAGGATGGTACTCTACCTCATGACAACAAGTCTGGATTGAGAGATGATAATGAGGATGGACTGTGTGCACCATCCAATGAGAATAATTTGCAGCTGGAAGATGCTGAGAATGCCCATGCTAACCTGGTAGGTTTTATATATCTTATTATAAGAATTTATTACTAATATTCTACCTGGTACAGGATAAAGCCCACTCCCATCTGGACCAGGACATATTGGATGAGCAGCAAGTCAAGAATAATACAAACTTCTCATTTATCTATACCTCAGAAGAGCCAGCAGAGACAAACAACCCAGAGACAGATGTCCCCATCATTTTAAATGATCTAGCATTGCAACTAGGATGTGATCCCACCATGTTTACAGACAAAAGACTGGATACTCAAGGCTTTACTGTGATCAAGTCTGTCATGGACTACTAGTTTGAGCTAATAGATGATGAAGGGATCAGTATGGCAAACATTGCTGATGTTGAGACTGATATGTTCTGTTATTACTCATATAATAGGCTATCTCATGGATATTTGTGGCTGCAGCAATATTCAATTGCCCAACAGATGTTATGGTAGGACCCTCTGGTTTATATCCTGATGCACTGCCTTCTTAATGGTTACTCTTTGTGCATTCACCCTTACCCAGATGCAGTCCATCTTTACCATACAGACTAGTCCCCAGAGCCACTTATTTGCAAACAGAGTCCAACAGAATACCCCCCAGGAGCAAGGCTGGAGGTTGCAGATCATCTTATTTTACAGCTCTCATTACATGAAGAGATAGAACACAAGTGTCTTGATATTGTGGATGATGCTTAGCATGTTATTCACAAGCTTGAGTTCTATAAACATGGGCATCAGGAATTTTCATCTACTAGTATTAGGAGGCTTGAGTGTAAGATGGTTCAAAGTATATACAATCTAGCAGGGGTTAGAGTTCTACACTCTTTTGCAGTTTATGGACCCCATGGCAAAGGCATCTGGTTCAGCCTGTCTGCATCATTTATTGGAGCCAGTGATAATGGGGTTGATATGCTAGTAACTGGCATGCCTGATCAACCATCATTTGTGAGGGCACTGAGTCAAATGGAGTTACCTCTCAATGCTCCACATGCCATTTACAAATATGAAGCATTGAAGGACTCATACAAAAAGTTTCCTGCTTCATTTTTAGTTGATGGCCCCTCAGCAATTGGCATGACTGTGGCTGGATGGCATCCATGGGATGATCCATTAGTCAAGATGGAGCAGGATATTCTTCTTGGTAAGGACAGGTCAAGAGCATAGGACTTTATTTACAATACATGAAAGGACATGCAGAGAACATTCCTAAAAAGTTGGAAGCACCTGAAAGCATTAGAAATGAGGGCTTTTGACTTGAAGTCCTACTTTTGATCAAAACAAGAGAAGCCTCTACCACTCCCAACTGCACAAGTCTGTGTGAATTTGATTGATGTGGATGAGCAATGAAGCAGAAAGTGAAAGAGGGATGATGATAGTGATGGTAATGATTACAGTAGAAAGTGAGTTAAGTTTTCTAACTAGGATGGAGATTTCTTTGGAACTAAATGGCATTTTAAATGTTTTCTATTTACATGTTGTTCTTGGCAGTTGGTTTTCATTTTATCCTTTTTAGTATTTAATCAGATTGTGGAACTGAAAGATCTATTTTTTAAGCATTAACTACATTAAACCATATAAGGTTACTTTATGAACTCTGCAAGGATATTAATATCACTTCTGAGATGCTACTTTGGGCATAAATCTACAGCTTTGCTAGTGGGCAGAGCACCTCACATATCTCCCTAACTGTATAAAACATACTGTAAGGACATAGATCACATCCTTGTTCTTCCCTGGCTTGCATGGTTAACACCCCAGAGAAGGACAAGGATTTTTTTTTTTGGTGGCTAAGGTTCAAAGTTTGAACCACAGAGTACAGAGTAGGCAGTAAGAACTGTATTTTCCATTCCATAGTACTCAATGTATAATTGAAATCATTTTGCTTCACACAGAAGATATGTTAGATATAATATATAGATATATATAATGGAAATATGCTAAAAAACACTTCTACTTTAGTTTAATATTCTAAAACAGTACATTAATATTAAATCAGCACTTGGTTGTTCTCTACAGAGTATTTTAGTAGTAGTAGTTAAATTAAAGTATGGTGTTTGATCCCACATCAATTAGAGGCCCCAAATATGTAGCAGGATGAGGATGTATAGCTGGAGTTTAGTTTCCAGAAGGTAAAAGCTGTGTGGAATCTCATGAAGACCCATGTGCATTCTTATTCTCTGTCAGTTTCTTCCTCCTAATAAGGTCATCTTGTATCCCATGAAGGTATTTGGTAGCTTCTCTGACAAGTGCCTACTGCTCAGTACTTTCCTTTAAGCAACCAAGCATCAAAGCAAACTGGGATTCTGAATTGAGGTGTGGGCATGTATGTGCACATCTATAGTGTGCAATTCTACAAAGGCCACAATGCTCAGTGCCAGCTAATTTAAGGGAGCAATGGCCAGGGGGATGATTCTGGTTACAGGCAATGTAGTGGTGTAATGGACAGGGTGATGTTCTATCTAATCCTAGATTAATATCAGGAACTTTTGTGTGTTTATAGGGCTGCACTAAATATAGGTAAATGAAGTCAGTATCACTCCAAAAATTGAGTAGAACCAGACAAAACTACCTTTTACAGTAACTATACCTGATTTTTGAGACTTGCCTTCAAAATCAGGATCAGTATCAACATCCTCTGTATCTGATTCAGTGCTGAAAAACTGAAATTCCATGTCTGAGTCACCCTTATCACTGATGATGGCAGCCTTTTGCAGTGAGGATTTTAAGATACTTTCCACATTACTATTCTGAAGGACATAGTCAACAGTCTGGCACTTGCATTTCCCTTACCCTAGTGTTTGAGCATTTACCTTGGCTTCTTTAGCTGCAACCTGTTCCCTTTCCTTCAAAATTTTCTCCCACACAATGCTATTCAGCATTAGCATCTCAGAGTTCTCTAACTGATCAGAGAGAGAATCATTAACCCACACCCTAGTAAAGCTGAATTGGGATTCAGCAGATCTATCATTTCCAATCTTGGTATTCTCAATCTGACTTTGGTCTAGTAACTTTTCAATTGAGTCATTATCATAATGAATATTGTTTGTTGTGTCATCATCAAATAGAGTATCTACTCCATGGTGAAGAATCACTTCCAGATCAACCTCAGTATCATCCTCTGCATCCATATGCTCAATTAAAACCTGATCAAGCACCATTTTTTTCTTCCCCATCTGCATAATCTTTTCCTCAGTGGATCTCTGAGTTACCAATTGAAAAACAAGAACTTTCTTTTGTTGCCCAATGCAATGTGCTTGAGACAGGGCTTAGATATCCTGATGTGGATTGAAATTCAGATCCATAATTATGACAGTATCTGTAGTTGCAAGATTAATACCAACACCACTGGATCTTGTTGACAGTAAGAATGCAAAATAAGATGAATTAGGTGCATTAAATTCATCAATCTGTTTCTGTTTTTGTAGGGAACTTAGGGAACCATCAAGATGATGATGTAGAAGGCCAAGACCATCAAGAAAATCTTCCATAATATCTAAATTATCTAGAAACTGGCTGAAAATCAAGATGTGATGTCCTCATTCCTGTAGTTTTAGCAGAAGCAGTTCTAATAATTGAAGTTTCAATGACACTTCCACCAAATTTTAGTGTAGTAGAGTGGCATTTACCATCCTCTCCTCTATTACCTTTAAATATACAAAGAGGTGGCACAAACACTTTCAAAGCTACATCAGAATGTTGTTGAGAGTGTGGTGCTCTGTCTGCTTCAGACTGCTTCCAGGGTCTCTTTTGAAAATAGCCTTGATAAGTTGTGGGTTTCTCCTAAGAATTGATTTGTAAAGCTTCTTTTAGATGACACTCATCATAACTGGAAGGATGATCTGCACTATAGGGGGTAGGAATGTTAGAATCTGAGCCTTGGTTTGCCACAGAAAAAAAGGATGGATCATGTTATAGATTTCTGTAAGTACCTCCTTCATTAAGTCCTGGCCATATTGCTCCTCAAGGGCCTTGGCATTCTTTAATTGATCACAAAATTGTAGGATATTGAAAAGCTCACAAACATTATTTTGAAGTGGTGTTCCAGTGAGAAGAACCTTAAACAGGAAGTGGATTCTCATTAATGCCTTGTAGAGTTAATTTTTATTGTTTTTCAGATACTGACCTTCATCAACCACCAATTCAGCTCAAGGAATCCTTAAGAAAAGACATCTTACCTTGTTGTCAATCATCATCTCATAGAAAGTAACTACAATGTGGCATTGAAGGTCAGTTGCACTGTTAGGAAACATTTCATAGTTATGAGCAATCTTTTACACTGCAGAGGATCCATAATATATCACCATGGGTAATGACAGTGCCCATGTCTTTATCTCCTATTGCCAGTTGGGGCAAGTGGAGTTGGGCACTACAACCAGAAATAGCCAACATTTGTGATCCTGCACCAGTGTAGTAAAAAGTGTAATGATTTGAATGGTTTTTCCCAATCCCATTTCATTGGTAAGGATAGCATTTTACTCCTTATACCACATGTAATAGAGTCAGTTTAGACTGTCCTTTTGATATTCCATAATCTGACTGCCAGTTAGGATAGATGGCTAGGCCTACTTTACTAGCTGGATTGCAAAATCTTAAGACCAGAAGATGGTCAAATGCTTTTTCATCTTGGGGATATGAACATACTTTCTGGCAACCCAATCTTCATATGCAGTCTGGTAATCTTGCCATCTCTCAGTTTCTTGAGGAGTAGGAATTGTCTCCCAGATGGCTTCTTCATAGGTTAAGCCCTTATATTTCACATAGATCTTTCAAACTTCTTTGGATCTAGCCATATTGGTCTCATAAGTGCAGTTGCTGACTACATTGAAATACTATAGATCAAAAATTATGTCAACTTGTAAGTTCTTCTTGGGAATTGTGTCTTCCTTTAACATAATAGGTTTTAATGCCCTAGGGGATCTATTGAATGCATGCTGCATTGGGCTAGGAATTACTCCCCAAACACAAGAACTGAGCATCCATGAAGTGTGGAAATATAATTGTTTTCTCTATTTGATCAGATACTCTTTCATGTTCTCCTCCATCATATCCAATGTGTAGCCTGGGATAAATTTGTTGATATTCACAGGCTGCCAGGCAACCAGGCTTTCAATATCACCAGGCATAGTGGCACAGTCTTCACAGGTGAAACAATGAGAATACTCCTTAAATCATTGCAAGGCTTCATCACTCCAGTTGTGATCATGATTGTGGTTGTGCTCTTCATCTTGACTTTCATCCTCCTCACTATCTAAAGTTTCCAGCCTGCGGGAAGAATTTTGACCCAGAAGATGAGACATGTGCCAGGCATGGTCACAGGAGACACAGTGAAACATGACATTATCAATATTATAGAGGGGGGTTTTAACATGGATGATGGGGTCAGACCCTCCATTCTTTTCACATTGTAACTGCTCCTCATGTGGTGTCTGTCAGGAATCCTGAGATATCTTGTATTCATATAATCTCACTTAGAATTAGTGTTTACACAGCCACCCACATTCTCTCATACAAAATAGCTAGGGTTCCTATGAACCATCATTAGTTTTACAATATCATTCAATTCATATGAGATTTTACCTCTATATGTAATGTATAATATTGATAGTTATGAGCCTGATGATTTCCATTGTGTATTCAACTTGATTTTTATTGTTATTATCATTGTTTTGTCATTTTTTGCCCTATACCACATGCTTTTCACATGAAATAGCAATATCCTCTGAAAAAGACCCATGGGAATGTCCCCTAGATCCATGGGATCCATTGAGAATGGAGCCATGGAGCTCCATGAACCAAGCTTTTGAAAATGCCAGAAGCTCTATATTAATTGAAAAACAGGGCTGTGAGCACCTCTAATGATCTGAAAACCAAAAAAGTGGAGCTCTTGAAGCTCTATTCATCTACCTCACCATGTCTGATGCCACTACCTGATGTATGATAGTGACACTGAAGAACAGCAAGGATTAGGAGATTTGATATATGAACATTATATCAATAGTGAGCAATCATGAAGTTCACAATTATATCAATTTAACAAAGGAAGATTATTGGCTGGAAGTAGAAGAACCTAAGATTAAGAATGGTGAATCCAAAAAATCATTTGAAAAATGGGTGGTAGTATACAAAAAATGTCAAACAGCTATAAATAAGATATATGACATTATTACAACATCAGTTTTGAGAGTGGAGATAGAGCACATCATGAAGGTGGGTAATACTCACATCAAAGATATTGTTAAAGTGCTGTGATATCATCTCTCTCCCACTACTGAAGATCAAAAAAATGAAGTCAGAGATTGATATAACACTCTGACAAAGAAATCAAATAGCAAGAACATTGAAAAATGGTTAGATGACTGATCTATAATCTGTGAAGAGATATAGAATGTAGAGATCAGAAATCTATTCAACCTAGAGAGTGATTTTTTGACAGCTAACTGAGCAATCAATTCAATGATTGCTGAAGGATTTAGATTCATCATCTCATATAATAAAAAGATGGGTGTAAATGTCATTGACCTAGAATGATTAGTTAGAGAGATTAAGATTTGATACTGCAAGATAGGAGTCTTAAAAAATGGTTATAGTGCCATCTTTGTGACCTTTGGCAGTCTGGGTGGAGAAAAGGAAGACTCTGCTGACAGCACAAATCTGCCTGCAAAAGACTTGCAAAAGGAAGCTAATAAAGATTCAAAAAAGAAGGGTAAAAAGACTCATGATCTGTATATCTGTGGCAGGCCTGAGCACTCAGCAGGAACTTGCTGATATCTCAACCCTATATTAAGGCCTGAGTGGTTCATGGGATATGACAATACACATAAAAAGGTGGATGAGGCATTGAAAGACAAGAAAGTCAAGACAAAGATTGAGGTAGAGATTGAGAAGGTGAACAGTAAGGTCAGTACAGGCCTGCAGATTAATCTCTCAACCATTTATTGAATACCTCTAACCTCATGCAAAGCCACTAACAGATCATTAATTTTGAGTGCTGAGTCTAGCTCATCAAATCATCCATTAAGAGACAGCTGAGTGTATGATATGGGTGGAGAATCTCACATTTGCAATGACAGGTCCAGATTTATTAATTTCATAGAGGAACACAACATGTTGTTCTATACAGACAACTCCTATACAAAAATTCAAGGTTATAGGACTGCTATTATATATCTCATGAATCTGATGACCTGAAAACATTTTGCAGCCATGCTATCCAACATGGTGTATGTTTCAGATTTTCATACAAATATCTTCAGCTGGGTGAGACTGTTTGCGAAAGAAATCTCACTGCACATGAAGATGATGATGTTAAGAGATAATAAGAAGCCTTGGGTGTTGCTTACACAGAGAGGTAACCTCATGTGCCTAGAATATAACCTGTGTTTGAATACTATACCAATATCAATGTTCTCTGCCCTTGCTGGATATAGGAAACATTCTGAGGCACTGAAGATTTCAATGGTGTCAGTGGAGATCTAGCATAGATAACTGGGACACAGTTCCAAGGCCTCAATTACTCACCTGTAGAATGTGTCTGAAGGTGTAATTATAGTAGGCAAGTCCATGGAAGGGGGGGAGAAAGAGTTGGATCCTCACCTGCAAGGAGTTGCATGTTGCTATCAAATGTGTGAGCTCTTAAAAGTGAAAAATCAGATATCTCACAGGCTGCATGTCTGCTCCACCAAACTGTTCAAATACCTCCATATCAACCTTATAGAGAATAAGAAAGATTGCTATTATAGTCAGCAGTAGATGATGCATTTTACATGCAATTTCTTGTGATTCCAGATCATACAAAACACAGTTTATAAGTCTGAACTCAAGAAAGCTCTCCCTGCAGTTATGAAATGGATCAAATGCCAGTTTGATATAGATGTTAAGATTATATGTGTTAACAATGAAATGAGCATATATTTAGATGAGATAGGTGAGTGGATTCTAAAAGAAGACCTCTCAAGAGAGTTCTCATCAGAATATATGCATGAATAGAATGGTGCAGCTGAACATGCAGGCACACTGTTAATCAAAAAAGCAAGATGCTTGTGGATAAATAGATGCTTACCCTCAGAGCTCTCACCTGAGATATATATGACAGCCAGCTATCTCATTAATTGAACCCCTACACATCTGTTAGGGTGGAAGTCACTGTTACTGGCTCTGTGGGAGCATTTCAACCTCCCTGGCAAACCTTCATCTACTCACCTATGTGTATATGGATGTCACATGTACGCAAAGATTCCAGATGAAGTTCTCAATCATACAAGAGCTTCAAAGCTAGAACCTAGGGCACATGTTGATTATCTTATTGGATACAATTTAATGAATATATAGAGGATTTGGATTCTGCACTTACAATGCATTATAAGAACCAGAGATGTGATATTTGATGAATTGGTTCAATTTGACCTGCAGAAACCTCATATTGAAGAGCTACTGTGAGAATCCATTACAGATGAAATTGCTGAGGTGTTGTAAATACCTATAATAAAACTGATGATCTCTGAGGTCCACAAACAGAATGAGATGCTGGATTCTGCTGATATAGACATCTTCTACCCTGGAGATGTTGAATAAACAGAAAAAATGGCTGAATCCAGTGATAAAAACAGTCAAAAAGATGCAAATGAACCTTTGACATCTGAACCAACACCAGAACTGCAGGTTCAGGGGGGTGAGCAGGTGGATGAACAGGTTGGTAGAGAGGTTGTTGAATCTGATAATCTTAATGACTAGTTGCAGAGTGAACTGCAGGCCTTGCTAAGTAAATGCAAGGAGGTGCCTGAGCAACCTCAACTACCTGAACTACCTGATATCTTACTCCCAGATCTCTTTAATCAACCAAATTGAGCACCATGGGCACATGAGATCTCTGCAGACTTCAATGAATCAAATATAGTCTCTGGCAAACATGTTAGACATACTATACACTTTAATAGAATTAAATGTGCAAAAAACAACCCTGCTCAGCAGTTTTATGCAATATTCAGTGTGATTGTGAACCTCACACCTCAGAAAGGGAGCAATGTGTAATTACATAGAGATAAACTCTGTCTGCTACCAAATCATTGGAACTCATTAAAAATGCATAAATATAGTGAGGATTTTATTAACACCACAATCCAGGAATGGGAGATGATTACCCAGAAGGATACATACAAAATAGTGTCTAAGCTGTCTGAAAACATGTCAGTGATCCCCCTACACTGAATGTTTACCTATAAATTTGATGATGACAGATTTCTCAATAAGTTCAAAGCATGTATCTGCATTTGAGGTGACCTTCAACCTCCCAGTGAAAAGGATACAAGAGCTCACACACTTGCTGGCAGGACATACCATGCATTAATGGTGATAATGGTGGCTTTTAACCTTGATACCAAGCAGCTTGACAGCATGAATACCTTTATGAATAGTGATATAGATGAGGAAGTCTATTGTGAACTGCCAGATAGATGGTAGAGACTTTCTGGCCTTGCCTCCCTAAGGTGATCTCTTACCTCACTCAAATTGAAAAAAGGCCTATATGGATTACATTGTTTGCCACTGCTTTGGTTGAATGAAGTCACAAAAATGCTGCTACATATAAGATTTACCTCTTTACCTGATGATAGATGCCTCTTTTTGAACAATCAAATAATCATTTTCTTCTATGTCAATGATTTTGTTACCCTTTTGGACAAGGATGATATAGATGAGAGGGATCAGGTGGTTTGAGAACTCATGAACATCTATAAGATCCACAATATGGGGGAACTATGTTGGTTCTTAAACACCCATATCATTCAAGATAGAGTGAATTTGAAGCTCTGAATCTGCCTTGATTCCTATATTGATAGGTTGGTAGCTACATACCACCTTGAGCAGTCCCCATGAACTTGTGGAGCACCTCTTATGGGCACAAAACTTGAGGCCTATAAGGCTGAATTAACTCCTGCAAAAATCCACCACTACCAGTGATGTGTTGGATCTTGCATCTATCCAGTCATTATTGCAAGGTCTGATATTGCATACACTGCATTGAAGCTTGTGTTCTTCATGCAGAATCTATCAGATGTTCATTTGACTAAGATAAATCATGTTATCACTTATCTATGAGATATGTGGAACTATGCCATCCAATATGACAGTAGGTATGATGGATCCCTACTTGAACAATTGATGAATCCACCTGCAAATTTGACTATACCACTGAATTCCAATACAAATCCCAAAGTCATTGAATACTCTAGTGATGCTAGCTTTGCAGATAATGCTGACTGCCAGTCTACAACTAAATATCTATTCAAAATGTATGGCAGCCCAGTTGATTGGAAGTCTGCCTGGCAGGCTATGGTAACTACCTCCATGATAGAGGCTGAACTTCTCACTATATCACATGCTGGATGAGAGGTTATGTGGTAGAAGTAATTCCTCACTCAAATTCAATTTAACCCTGAGCATAAGATCTCTATCAAATGTAATAAAGCTCAAATGGTAGGATTATTGAATAAGAGCAATCTGCAGATTAATATGTGCCTTCACCACATTGATATACACAGCAGTTGGCTTTGCAAGTGAGTTCAAAGCTCTGATATTAATATAATCTGGGTCCCTACAGTGGAGATGCCTGCAGACAGCCTGATGAAGAGTCTCCTGCCACAGAAACATCAAAACTTCCTTAAACACCTTGGTATCATTGATATTACTGATCTCATTGATATGCAGTGAGATCTGGGGGGGAAAGATTAAT